>CM068959.1:131393140-131422161 GCA_035128595.1 Eptatretus atami | reverse complement strand
GCAGGTAAACTAACCACTCAGGTATATGGAGGTTTAAATAGTGGCAGGTAAACCGGCCACTTGGGTATGTGGAGGTTTAAATAGTGGCAGGTAAACCGGCCACTTGGGTATATGGAGGTTTGAATAGCGGCAGGTAAACCGTGCCACTCAGGTATATGGAGGTTTGAATAGCGGCAGGTAAACCGCACTCAGGTATATGGAGGTTGAAATAGCGGCAGGTAAACCGGCCACTCAGGTATATGGAGGTTTGAATAGGCGCAGGTAAACCGGCCACTCAGGTATATGGAGATTTGAATAGCAGCTGGTAAACCGCGCTCGGGTGTATGGAGGTTTGAATAGCGGCAGGTAAACCGGCCACTCAGGTATATGGAGGTTTGAATAGCGGCAGGTAAACCGGCCACTTGGGTATGTGGAGGTTTAAAATAGTGGCAGGTAAACTAACCACTCAGGTATATGGAGGTTTAAATAGTGGCAGGTAAACCGGCCACTTGGGTATGTGGAGGTTTAAATAGTGGCAGGTAAACCGGCCACTTGGGTATATGGAGGTTTGAATAGCGGCAGGTAAACCGGCCACTCAGGTATATGGAGGTTTGAATAGCGGCAGGTAAACCGGCCACTCAGGTATATGGAGGTTTGAATAGCGGCAGGTAAACCGGCCACTCAGGTATATGGAGATTTGAATAGCGCTGGTAAACCGGCGCTCGGGTGTATGGAGGTTTGAATAGCGGCTGGTAAATCGGCGCTTGGGAGTATGGAGGTTTGAATAGCGCAGGTAAACCAACCACTCAGGTATATGGAGGTTTAATAGTGGCAGTAAACCGGCCGCTCGGGTATATGGAGGTTTGAATAGCGGCAGGTAAACCAACCACTCAGGTATATGGAGGTTTAAATAGCGGCGGTAAACCGGCCACTTGGGTATATGGAGGTTTAAATAGCGGCCGGTAAACCGGCCCTGGGTATATGGAGGTTTGAATAGCGGCAGGTAAACCGGCCACTCAGGTATATGGAGGTTTGAATAGCGGCAGGTAAACGGCCACTCGGGTATATGGAGGTTTGAATAGCGGCCGGTAAACCACCACTCAGGTATATGGAGGTTTGAATAGCGGCAGGTAAACCAACCACTCAGGTATATGGAGGTTTGAAATAGCGGCCGGTAAACCGGCCACTCGGGTATATGAGGGTTTAATAGCGGCTGGTAAACCGGCCACTTGGGTATATGGAGGTTTGAATAGCGGCAGGTAAACCGGCCACTCAGGTATATGGAGGTTTGAATAGCGGCAGGTAAACCAGCCACTCAGGTATATGGAGGTTTGAATAGCGGCGGTAAACGCAACCACTCAGGTATATGGTGTTTAAAATAGTGGCAGGTAAACCGGCCACTGGGTATTGGAGGTTTGAATAGCGGCTGGTAAACCCCACTCAGGTATATGGAGGTTTGAATAGCGGCAGGTAAACCACCACTCAGGTATATGGAGGTTTGAATAGCGGCAGGTAAACCGGCCACTGGGTATGTGGAGGTTTAAATAGTGGCAGGTAAACCGGCCACTTGGTATATGGAGGTTTGAATAGCGGCAGGTAAACCGGCCACTTGGGTATATGGAGGTTTGAATAGCGGCTGGTAAACACCACTCAGGTATATGGAGGTTTGAATAGCGGCAGGTAAACCGGCCACTGGGTATATGGAGGTTTAAATAGTGGCAGGTAAACCCACTCAGGTATATGGAGGTTTAAATAGTGGCAGGTAAACCGGCCACTTGGGTAATGTGGAGGTTAAAAATAGTGGCAGGTAAACCGGCCACTTGGGTAATATGGAGGTTTGAATAGCGGCAGGTAAACCGGCCACTCAGGTATATGGAGGTTTGAATAGCGGCAGGTAAACCGCCACTCAGGTATATGGAGGTTTGAATAGCGGCAGGTAAACCGGCCACTCAGGTATATGGAGATTTGAATAGCAGCTGGTAAACGCGCGCTCGGGTGTATGGAGGTTTGAATAGCGGCTGGTAAATCGGCGCTTGGGAGTACGGAGGTTTGAATAGCGGCTGTAAACCACCACTCAGGTATATGGAGGTTTAAATAGTGGCAGGTAAACCACCACTCAGGTATATGGAGGTTTAAATAGCGGCGTAACCGGCACTTGGGTATATGGAGGTTTGAATAGCGGCAGGTAAACCGGCCACTCAGGTATATGGAGGTTTGAATAGCGGCAGGTAAACCGGCCACTTGGTATATGGAGGTTTAAATAGCGGCGGTAAACCGCCACTTGGGTATATGGAGGTTTGAATAGCGGCAGGTAAACCGGCCACTCAGGTATATGGAGGTTTGAATAGCGGCAGGTAAACCGGCCACTCAGGTATATGGAGGTTTGAATAGCGGCAGGTAAACCGGCCACTCAGGTATATGGAGTTTTGAATAGCGGCAGGTAAACCAACCACTCAGGTATGGAGGTTTGAAAAGCGGCAGGTAAACCGGCCACTCAGGTATATGGAGGTTGAAATAGCGGCAGGTAAACCGGCCACTCAGGTATATGGAGGTTTGAATAGCGGCAGGTAAACCGGCCACTCAGGTATATGGAGATTTGAATAGGCGCAGGTAAACCGGCCACTTGGGTATATGGAGGTTTGAATAGCGGCAGGTAAACCGGCCACTCAGGTATATGGAGGTTTGAATAGCGGCAGGTAAACCGGCCACTCAGTATATGGAGTTTGAATAGCAGCTGGTAAACCGGCCTCGGGTGTATGGAGGTTTGAATAGCGGCAGGTAAACCGGCCACTCAGGTATATGGAGGTTTGAATAGCGGCAGGTAAACCGGCCACTCAGGTATATGGAGGTTTGAATAGCGGCAGGTAAACCGGCCACTCAGGTATATGGAGGTTTGAATAGCGGCGGTAATCGGCCGCTTGGGAGTAGGAGGTTTGAATAGCGGCTGGTAAACCGGTGCTTGGGAGTATGGAGGTTTGAATAGCGGCTGGTAAACCAACCACTCAGGTATATGGAGGTTTAAATAGTGGCAGGTAACCACCACTCAGGTATATGGAGGTTTAAATAGCGGCCGGTAAACCGGCCACTTGGGTATATGGAGGTTTGAATAGCGCAGGTAAACCGGCCACTCAGGTATATGGAGGTTTGAATAGCGGCAGGTAAACCGGCCACTCAGGTATATGGAGGTTTGAATAGCGGCAGGTAAACCGGCCACTCAGGTATATGGAGGTTTGAATAGCGGCTGGTAAATCGGCGCTTGGGAGTACGGAGGTTTGAATAGCGGCTGGTAAACCGGTGCTTGGAGTATGGAGGTTTGAATAGCGGCCTGGTAACCAACCACTCAGGTATATGGAGGTTTAAATAGTGGCAGTAAACCGGCCGCTCGGGTATATGGAGGTTTGAATAGCGGCAGGTAAACCAACCACTCAGGTATATGGAGGTTTAAATAGCGGCCGGTAAACCGGCCACTTGGGTATATGGAGGTTTGAATAGCGGAGGTAAACCGGCCACTCAGGTATATGGAGGTTTGAATAGCGGCAGGTAAACCGGCCACTCAGGTATATGGAGGTTTGAATAGCGGCAGGTAAACCCCACTCAGGTATATGGAGGTTTGAAAAGCGGCAGGTAACCGGCCACTCAGGTATATGGAGGTTTGAATAGCGGCAGGTAAACCGGCCACTCAGGTATATGGAGTTTGAATAGCGGCAGGTAAACCGGCCACTCAGGTATATGGAGGTTTGAATAGCGGCAGGTAAACCGGCCACTCAGGTATATGGAGGTTTGAATAGCAGCAGGTAACCGGCCACTCAGGTATATGGAGATTTGAATAGTAGCTGGTAAACCGGCGCTCGGGTGTATGGAGGTTTGAATAGCGGCTGGTAAACCGGCTCAGGTATATGGAGGTTGAATAGCGGCAGGTAAACCGGCCACTCAGGTATATGGAGGTTTGAATAGCGGCAGGTAAACCGGCCACTCAGGTATATGAGGTTTGAATAGCGGCAGGTAAACCGGCCACTCAGGTATATGGAGGTTTGAATAGCGGCAGGTAAACCGCCACTCAGGTATATGGAGATTTGAATAGCAGCTGGTAAACGGCGCTCGGGTGTATGGAGGTTTGAATAGCGGCTGGTAAATCGGCGCTTGGGAGTACGGAGGTTTGAATAGCGGCGGGTAAACCGGTGCTTGGAGTATGGAGGTTTGAATAGCGGCTGGTAAACCAACCACTCAGGTATATGGAGGTTTAAATAGTGGCAGGTAAACCAACCACTCAGGTATATGGAGGTTTAAATAGCGGCCGGTAAACCGGCCACTCAGGTATATGGAGATTTGAATAGCAGCTGGTAAACCGGCCTCAGTATATGAGGTTTGAATGCGGCAGTAACCGGCCACTCAGGTATATGGAGGTTTGAATAGCGGCAGGTAAACCGGCCACTCAGGTATATGGAGGTTTGAATAGCGGCAGTAAACCGGCCACTCAGGTATATGGAGGTTTGAATAGCGGCAGGTAAACCGGCCACTCAGGTATATGGAGGTTTGAATAGCGGCAGGTAAACCGACCACTTGGTTATATGGAGGTTTGAATAGTGCCGGTAAACCGACCACTCAGGTATATGGAGGTTTGAATAACGGTTGATAAACCGGCTGCTCAGGTATATGGAGGTTTGAATAGCGGCTGGGAAAATGGCCGCAAGGGTTCAAAGGGTTAAAGGAATGAGGTTCATGGAAGAGCAAGGTAGATCTGACAGCAGGACAAACATTAAGGGAATGAACAAACAGGCTAAGAGGAGAGGGAGGTTAATTAAATTGCGTGCTGAAGATTCAAACGAGTTGTCAAATTGGTTTGAACTCAAAACAGTTTGGCTCTCAGTTGAAATACAGGATGAAATGTTGGAAGAGTTGGCCCACACAATCTTGCGAGGCATCGTGAAGGAGATAAAAGAGAGACAGGTGGCGTGATATACTGCTGATGTTCGTGATATAGAACAGATGTCTGTATGTCTGCGCAGAGTCAATGACAAGCTGGAAGAGAGATTTCTCGGATTCTACAGCATGGAAAAATGTGATACTGAGAGTCATTACATAGCAATCGAAGATGTTCTCATGCACATGGATCCGAGCCTGAATACCAGTCCAAACCAGATTTTTTTTATGGAGCTGCCACTTTCCAAGGATCTGCAAATGGAGTTGCTACGCCATTGCCCGGATTGAACCACGGGCTATACAAACGGACTGCTACGTGCACTGTATGTCGGTTCAAGATGTTGTTTCGACCAAACAGTAAATGTAGGACTTTCATAATTTCGTCCAGGAACTTGCAACCTTCCTCAGACACTCTCAGAAACACAATGCCATCGTCAAATCTGTTGCCGACTTGCTGCAATACCCGAAGTCACGTATCCACCCGCTTTGTCCAACAAGATTCGAATGGGTTCCGATGCCGGTTAACTGACCTCCATACGTACTTCGGGATTGTGGTATCTCGACATCTGTTTGAGATAACAGATAGAATAGGCAAGGAACTTCAACGTGAGAATGTCTCGGTTGGAGAAGGAATCGAGTTGGTGGGATACATAGTGTGACATCTTACATCTCTGTAGGATGACAAGCTCTTTGATATCCCGAGTAGTGAGGCACAAACACTCGCTTCAAAGTACAAGTCAGAGGGACCAAAACTTCCCCAGCAGGCAAGAGCACCCCAACCATTTCATACGTCTGACATTCACAAATATGACGTCACACCTCGTGGATACCATCGTCAAAATTACTGCCACGTCAATGATGTTGCCATCAACATTTTGCGGCAGCTCATAATGGACAAGGCATCACCGGTAATTCATGCGATGGAGCGAATCATAATTGTTGGCTGGAAAGGCGAAGAAGTTTCAGAAGAGGGCTGGAAAACTATCACCAGCATTTATGGTGATGATCTTCGTTCCCACAGACTGGAGGCATAATTGGTGACGTCATAAAATGTCCATGTCTGAAAACATTATCTGTCTGTTAGGGGCAAAATTGACCACCTCGGTGATAGCAACTTCAAGAAAATGGTCCCACAAGTAGTGAAGCTTCTGAAACTCCACTTTGTCCTTCATCAGCTGCGACAGCCGAGAGGTCTTTCAGTCAGCTGAGGAGACTCAAAACGTACCTGAGAAGCACAATGGGGGGCAGGTAAAGCTGAAGCATCCAGCATTCCTCTCAATCTGTCATGAAAAGGTGGATCCTTTAGCTCTAAGAGAGGTTGTCAATGCAATCATTGCAAAGAACGAATTGCGGCGAAGAGTTCAAGAAACTTTAAACGCACAGGCAGGAAGTCTCCGTTTCAAGATGTAGTCGATAAGAGGTGAGATGTCCAACATTCACTACGGCATGTTCACACACATAAGCGTTCACGTCAGTTGAGAGACGCTCAGGTGTAGATGCGGAAGGTGCAACATGACTTCACGACATACGATTCACTTCACTTCACCATGTGGCGAATTATTTTCTTTCATGTAGTTTGTACTCTCTCGACTGTATCGACACTTGCTATGAATCGCAGTCTATCTTACACGTGTCGAGAGGCCTGTTCTTAAAATTGCACTCAGCACGCAACGTGTACGTTTTGACGCGGTCAATGGAGCTCGCCGGTGAAGCTGGTCCTTTATGATTTACGTGCGATTAGTTCCAATCATAATTCACAAATGAGAGTATATTCGAGTAGTCGATGGAGGTTTATATCGACGCCAACGGGTAAAATGCGCTCGATTTTGCTGTCGTAGATGATGAAGAATTTTGTATCGCATCGTCGTTTTATGACAAGTGTTCGTTTTATGGATGGCTACATCACCAATGCCGCTTAAACTATAGCAATGTACTATAAAAAAAAAAAAAATTCAGTGTAGAAATATGATGAAGGGCAAGAATTTAGGGGGAAAAAACCCATCTATATATTAATACTGAAGGACCAATTTTGTCTCCTCCTAGCAGTCGCGTCACGTTTTTTCTCGGTACTGTGACCTGACTGAAAGAAACTTCGTACCTGTAGAGTGCATCGCACATAGTGGCAATAGTCAACCTTCAACTCTGAAGCATCTATATATTAATACTGAAGGACCAATTTTGTGCTCCTCCTAGCGGTCGCGTCACGTTTTTCTCGGTACTGTGACCTGGACTGAAAGAAACTTCGTACCTGTAAGAGTGCATCGCACATAGTGGCATAGTCAACCTTCAACTCTGAAGCATCTATATTTAATACTGAAGGACCAATTTTGTGCTCCTCCTACGGTCACGTCACGTTTTTTCTCGGTACTGTGACCTGAGAAGTTTTGACACGGTGTACGTCAAAGTAGACACGTGCACAAATCAGGGGACTTTTCACAAGGAGTAGTGTACACCAAAAATGTCGTGTACAAGGACGTTTTGTAGGCCTCATTAGGTAAGGCCATGGAGTACATCGACTGGGATCCGGCTCTTACGAGAGCCGCCACTGGTTGTCATACTGGGCTCATGGAACGGAATCCGTCTGTGACGGGGTTTCGGCTAGTTAAAAATACTACACACCGTAGGAGGGAGGACACCCCTCTCCCCTCCACCCCCATAGACAATCTTTTTTTTTTTTTCCTCTCCTCTTCTTTTTCCATTTTCACCTGCTTATTGGTATCTGGTCATTTCGTCACCACCGCATTGTTAGTTTGTTAACTGCACACTATCCGTTACCTTGCTCTTCAGCAAAACATATACATTTTACATTAAAAAAAAATTTCCTTGAAATATGATGGGGACAACACGATGGGTCATGGAGTTGCTTCGCGTTTCGATTTCAAAAACTTCCTGCAAAGGATTCCCCCAGTCAAGGTGAAAATGATGTCATGGAACGTAGTCCGACAAGACAATATCAAATATGCTAATCAATCTTTATAAAAAATGTTATAAATGTTTTTTTTGTCTGTCGTGACGGACAGACGGACAGACGGAGCCGATTACAATATCGCCCATTTTGTTTTTTGTTTTTTTCAAAAAGGCGTGGGGATAATGCAAGGAAGAAAATAAATAAACAAGAGAAAGGGGTTTGTATTTCATGCAAGAACTCACCTTCACATATCAGCAAGTTGTTGTAGCTGAAGCCGATTGGACACTCACAACGAAAGCTACCGATCTGGTTGATGCAGAGCCCGTTTGTGCATATTGTTGGAATTGCATTACACTCATCAATGTCTGAAACAAAAAAAAAGGGAAGTACAAACAAGGTATCCAAATGCATTGCTTTGCCACTTCGTCAAGAACATGCAAGATTTGACATGAACTTGAAATAAAGATGCAAATTTGAACATTTGATGCCTGGATATGTGTTCCAAGACAACTACGAAGCGGTGAAGGCAGCACAACCGCAACACAGTCCACTGAATACGAGGCAAAGCAAAGATCCAAAAGCACTTGAAGCAAAATGTTTCGACGGTAGCATGAGATATCAATTAAAGATTCCATCGGAAATAACAAAATGGAGAAGAGTGGCGAGCAAGAGATGCGACTGAAGATGGGAATGTTTGATGACGGACATAGTGTTAGGTTGGGGATGCTTCTGAAGTGTGCAGACTGTTTAAACAAGAGCTCAAATGACAAACACTCAAGAATGGCAGGCCCCACTCATTTCTACCCGTGAAGACCCTTGTAAAAGCAAATTAACTGTTCCAGCTGAAGACCGTTAAGGGACATCAATATTTCAGACCAACAGTTAAATAAACCTGGAGTAGCGTAAGAAAGTGAGTGATGAGATTATCGAGGACAGGATGTTTGCCAATTCACAATTCGCTCTCTTTTGCACCGATGATTATTATGAAGATCGAACTCCATCGAACACTCGCCAGTACGGCAAGCTGCGTCAGGTGCCGATGTCACAATGCGGCGCGCTTAGTCGTCAATCGGAACCGCCTGACGACATTGTACTTGTACTCTGATGATGATGAATGCAGGTTTCGAGGTGATGTTATATTAATGATCCACCGAGGCAAAAAAAAAAAAAAGTGTTAATTATGCTTTAAACAGCAGGACGATGGTCCAGAATACTCAAAGGCCAACACAATATTGAGATGCCGAACAAGTCAGGCATCTTTGGAACGAACTTGAACTACATGGTCCTCAAGACCATTCCCTGCTTTTAGCCCGACGCCAATTGTATGGAAATTTAACGTCTGAATGAATAAAAACATTTTTCATATTTCACGGAAACATTTGAAGAATGTGTAGCATCACTTCAAGGTGTTGATTAATCAAACGTGGCCCACCAGGATTTGAGGGACAAGCAGGTCTAAAACAAAAAAAAGGAAGAAGTCACCAGGAAGTGCATTTGCTCAAATAATCTTGCTGGGAAGCGGCGGAGGTTTTTCTTTTTAACAACTATTGAGACTCATGAGAAGACTGAATGTCAGTGGTGAGGAACAGGAAGACAAAGGTTCGTGAGAAGACTATTATGTGCGGGTCTTTCGGACACCTCGATGCACCGAGCACAAGCATAACGGTTGCATCTTAAAACGGTGTTCGCTTGAGTTCAGTAAGCTATTGAAACGAAGTTGTGGACAAAGAACTCACCAACAGGTCGTCCTGTCTTGATGTCTATCTCAAAGCCGGGAACCTTGCTTCCACAAAGCTCCCCGAAAGCATCTGAAAGTATAGGTCGAGCCAAGAGAAAGAAAGACCGATTATTATGATCCAGCCTGCCATTATTTTGCCAAACAAGTGCAGCTTGTAGCACAAACACATATCCTCCCCGTTGCCATCATGAATGATAAGTGACATGATTTTCTCGGCTGACGCAATTTCAAACGCTCAGAAGTGACATTGTGTGGAATTAACGGTAAATGTGGTGCATCATTTGAGAGAGGGGGGGGTATATTTGGTGGGTACATGGTGGGTGTGGATGATGCAGCTACGCCTGTTTACCAGTTCCAGGTGCCGGGCAAGGCTCGCACGGCTTGTTCCAGCCCTTTCCGATCCCGTAGCCACAACAGCACTGTTTCTTGGTGAGGTTGACTGCCAACTCGTTCTCGCATGTCCCGTTGAAGTCCTTGTAGCAGAAACTGCTCCGCATGTCTGTGAGAAAAATGAACTTTTCGAAGGCAATTAAATCATTCTCAAAGTTAACTCACTACACATGTTCTTCCATGAACTTTCTGAGTGTAACGATGAATTTTCTTCGCAATGTTTGGTGAGACATTTGTATCGAGGTTGACTCCATCAACGAAAGGACAACGCAGGGAATTAACTCTTGTCTGGAGGAATGAATGTCTGCCTGAGTGCAGAACTTCAGACTGAAATTTTGTAAATATGAAAGCGATTGACTGTTAGTTAGGAAAATAAAAGAGGTGCAAAGAGAATGTTTTAGACAACTCACCCATGCAGGTTTTCCCACCATTGACTTGCATATAATCAACTGGACAGACACATGTGTAGTTCCCAATGGTGTTGTAACAGACTCCAGGGCTGCAGATTGTTGGTAGGTTCAGACACTCGTCTATGTCTGACGTGTGAAAAGAGAACATTGTTTGATGAAAAAAATTCAAATCATAACGTCCATAATTTAAAATAACTTGGATGAATTACCCCACCTCCCACCCCACCAATGTCTACGTCTAATTACCCCCCCCCCCCCCCACCTCTCCACACTTAACCCATTAGTAATCAAAACTTCTGAAGAAGAGATCATATGAATTGTTGGCAGGATGAACCATCCTTCAGGAACCATGTACCGTTATAACGGGGCACAAGTTTCATTTCCCATGGCAGTAAATATCCTCATCACTCTTTTTATTGACAAAAATATTGTTAATACAACATTGCACTTTATTAGCTGTTGTGGTTAAAACCAACACTAACACTAAATTGATGAATTAAGCTGAAATATCCCAGTACAGCCACACAGGCTATTTTGCTGCGTGCATCCTGACCAACAGGAAATGCCTGCCTCACATTAACCTGTCTGAGGTACACAAAACAGTTCTGGGGGCAGCCAGGAACAATTTAAGTTGTAAAATGCTCTTCTGGCTAAACAATCACATAGGCTCTGCCGATTAGGCATGAACTTCGCAGAGCTACAGCCCCTCACATCCCAGTACGATCATACTGTAGCCAAAACGAGAAGAGAATTGAATTCCCCATTTTATAGACCAGTCCACCCCGGAGAGGTTTCAAAAGTACACGGCATCACCGAAGGCCATTGAGGCCGGTAGATGTATGCGGGTCAACCGCCTGGACCAGGTCTGAGTATCGCTAACAGAAGAGCATCTGTGGAATGTTATGTCGCTAAATACTACGTCACTAAACCAGCCTCGGTGGCTAAAGTAAGCTAGAAAAGCTACTGACAGAAAGCCCTTTGCCGTTTCAAACCCGATCCGGATTCCTCCACAGCTGCTTGGCATTCACACACATGAGAATCCCAATGCTACACATCCCAACAAGCATCGGACCGGTTTTATCACTTACTGGTGAATCATCAGCAAAAGCCGAGACAGAAACACACACCATCGAGGCTCCCACACATATACACTGTGCAATGCCAATAGCAATCATCATATGATCATCAAGACCCAATCACTTCTCTCACCCGTAATTGGAGGGAACAACCAATCATTCCTCATCTAATCAATTAAGTTGAGATGGGGAAGCACATAATCACATGACACCTCAACTGCTTTTCGACAGCACCGTGAGGAGGACACATTTTGCATTTGGGGATAAAGATGATTATAATGCTTTCTCCAACCTACAGCAACACCATGACCTCACTGTATTAAGCCAGTGTGACACATGATGCTTGTTGGCCACAAGTCATGCAACAATGGTTGTAATGGGACATGATTTGTCTAGAACTTCCTATATGCAGTTTGAGGGGGGTGTATACATATATATATATATACACACATCAGACGCACGTCCTGTCTGTTATGGTGAGCATCGCCGTGGATTATGTCTCGCACAGTAAAACCACATATTCCGCAAAGAACAACCGTCCGTCTGCCACCCATATGATTGCTCCTGCTATTGCAAACTAGACGACACAGAGCATCGAGTGCAGTCACCAATTTTATTTCCCAAGACGTCTAAAATATGTAGAAATGCACGAGAACTGGCGATGAAATTTGTTTCCAATTGATAATCTCTCCATCAGCTCGGAACATTTATGCCATGCTCTGATTCTTCTTTGAATCTTTGGTGTTCATTATCAAATTACAAATGCCAAAGCACATGAAGTTTCACATTACAAACCCTCAATCATCAAAGATGCAATCCATTTTATTTTGAAGCAATGCCAATTGTGAAACACTGAGGGTTGTAATTTTATGAAGCTGAATAATATTGTGAATTCTTCTGTGCTGCCAGCTGTTTGAACACATATCGCAGCCCTTTCTTTGGGTTCTCAGGGACAATAAAGGGTTGGTGCGTTCACCGATTAAGATCTGCTTTTGGTGAAATTGGCATTTGCTGGCCGTTCTCAGCACAATTCATTACCGTACACTGCTTCTGCCCATTTCAAGCTATGAGAAAGAGATGCGAGTTCAGAGACATGAAATAACTTATGAACAGTCCGATACAGTGCCCAAATTGGTTAGTTTTCCTTATTCGATACGCTTTATTATTTGCCCCTCCTTGGATTATTTCCTCAATATTAATTTGACTTTTCTGTTTCACCGTCACTGTATGGTTGTTGCTGTTCTGTTGTACAGCTTTTTTATTAAAACGAGCAAGTTGCCCGTGCCCACATGCGATTCCAAACGGGGTAGGGATGGGGGAGGCAAAAATGCGAACGGCGTCTTCTGTCATCGAGCCGACAAGCTGGGAGCAACAATTCACATTTATTGCCACATCTGATGCAATGTAAATGCTCTCATGGCGGTGAGGTGCTCCATTTGAAACTTTGTTCGATATCTGTAGCTTTTTGATAACGAGAGTCTGTAATAAAAAGTTGGATTGGTGTTAAAGCTCAAAGCCAGTGAACAATTTCAAATGAATAGTGCGATGTTTAAATATTTCCTAAAGCTTGCGTGCACGTCCATTGCTGCCATCCTTCCTGCACATAGCATTTCAGTTTTATTGAGTACGAGCAGGGCTACCCGGCGTTGCCCGGTACTGTTCTTATCCTGATGGCATTTTGAAGAATTCAAATTTTGATTTTTTTTTCTATTTTTTTTGTGGGTGCCTAAAACACTTCCCTACACCCACCAAGGAATGGGGTCGGGGATCATTTAACATTACCTTTCACTTAGCGACAAAGGCTCGGCACTATAGAGACATTAAATATATACATATATATATGTTACTACATAATTTTGATGCACATATTTAGTTTGATTTACCCGCCGATCGCCCCACGTGCCTTTTGGTTGAATGGTTTGCATTAGCGGGAACAATCATCTGGATGGCAGACAGACAGTTGTTCTTTGCGGATTATGCGGTTTTAACGTGCGAGACAATCCGCGGCGAGGCTCACCACCATCACAGTCAGGAGATGCGTCTGATGTTTAAACGATGAATGTGGTCATCACTGGTTAGATATTTATCGGTATGCCATCCTGATGAGGGCAAATAAGCCAGAAATCCTGAGAGGCGGCTCCATTTGATGTTTATCTGATGTTGACCATGTAATTTTTGTTTGA
Organism: Eptatretus atami; assembly: GCA_035128595.1. Lineage (NCBI taxonomy): Eukaryota > Metazoa > Chordata > Myxini > Myxiniformes > Myxinidae > Eptatretus > Eptatretus atami. Next base: position 131,408,557 of record CM068959.1, on the reverse strand, counting down.
GAGAGTCGCCGGGCTGAGGCCTCTGGATTAGAGGTGACGCTTTGGTGTAGGACGGTTTTTTTTTGTATCCCAAGTTGAGGCTCGTGTGAGACCTAATACACACACAAACATATAACAAGGCAGGAGACAAGAAGGCGGGAGAGGGAAGCACAAAATAGTGGGGAACAAAGACAATAGGAGATCTGTGTAAGGGAGAGGGATGGGGTGGGGTACACGGGGTAAACAAGATGGTACTTCAGGGACTTTCAGGAAGGAAAACAGGGGATTTGAAGGAGGTGGGTTTGGGGTGGATTAGCAGGAGTAGAAAACATCAAGATTTTGGATGGGGGAAGATATGAGATGGGAGGGAGGAGTGGGATTGAAGAGAGTGTGGGAGTTTGTTCTAGAGGCAGGAAAAATGAGGAATGAAGGAGTGAACGTGAGCAGTGATTCTTGATTTTGGTAGTTTCACCAGAAGGGGTTTTTTGGTGGACCTTGAGCACCTTGAGAAAATATAGGGGGGGGGACAGACCACAGATTGAGCAGGGGAGTCAAGGCTGGAGAGGAGATGGTAGAAGACAGAAAGACCACCGACCTGCCTCCGGTGAGAGAGTGAGAGACCCAAGGACTCAGCTTCATTGCGGGAGATATCAATGATCCTAAATCAAAGCGTTGGTTTACACAGCGTGAAGTCGAGCTAGGTGTGAGACAGGAGCACCAGCCCAGAGGGGAGAGCAGCACTCCATCAGACTTTGGATGAAAGCTTTGTATGTGGTTAGAAGCTCAGGTGTGCCAAGGAAGGACTTTGCACGATGGAGGATGCCATCGGCGACTGGCTTTGGAGGCCAGCTTAGAGATGTGGCTTTCCCAGGAAAGATCATGGTTAGAAAATGAGGCCCAAAAGCTTTAATGAAAGAACTTCTTCAAGAGGATTGTTGATAAAGTAGATGGGGAGAGGGGGGGGAGGTTCCAGATGGTCCTTTCGGAGAGACAAAGTCAGAGTGTGATAGTTTTGTTAGGATTGAAAGACATATTCCAAGTGTTTGACCAGCTTGCGATTCTGTTCATGTCTGGAGAGAGTGAAGAAGCTGCTGCCTGCTGATCAGAGGGATGACAGATGACCGTTTTTACCAGCAAATGGTGGAGTCATCAGCAAAGAGATGAAGAGGATTTTCCAGAGAGTGTGAAATATCATTGATGAAAACCAGAAAAAGCACAGGGCCCAGAACACTGCCTTGAGGAACTCCAGCCTGGACAGGAAGAGGAGATGAGAGAATTCCATTAAGAGCCATGCGTTGCTGCGACAGGAGAGGAAGTCCACGAGCCATTAGTGGATATTGCCTTCAATACCATAAGAAGAGAGTTTGGTGAGCAATGCAGGATGCCAGATCGTGTCGAAAGCTCACGATGTGGGTTTGCCCCACCCACAGGTTCGGACACCAGCCAATGGCACCCAAGCAGGGTGGGGCTTGTGGTGTCACGGCTGCAGGTGGGGGCAGAAGCTTTAAAGGTGAGGCATGAGCCACAGGGCATGGAGAGCTCACTTGGAAGCCTGCACGCAAACTTCATTTCTTCTTCTTCAAGCCTATCTCATAAGGTATGAATTTGGTGTATTAAGTGAATAGGTAATTAAGAATATACCAATCGTTCGTGACTCAGGGGTGCATACGGGGTTAAATTATTTCAAAAATAATTGTATTGGTTCTTTCCGTATTCCCGCCATTTTTGCTTTTTAATATAATACACGTTACAAATCCATTTGGTCTATCAGTGATTCGAGAATAGCGCCCAGTATGAAACATGCCCGTGTCCCACCACTTGGGTTGCCACTTTGGGTATATGGGAGCACGGCACCGATAAGCACGTGTCCCGACTGGCTCGGGCATTCCACTCGAGCATGGTAACATGGCAAACAGGCCCGGGAACGTGTTCAGAGTACCCGGATCAATTGGCAAGCGTGACTGCTTTGACGCGGTCCATCGGGATTCAGCCCAGACAACCGGGATGAGTCCGAGGACCACAACAATATAGTGTGTATATATAATATATATAGACGGACAGACAGACAGACACACGCACACGATTAAAGAGGAAAAATATTGATTATGAACCTTAACTTAACTGGGGCTCCTCACGTCAGCAGTTTGCATGTTTACAACAATCGTTGTTGTTCAGATACTGGTCTCTGCTGTATCAGTGTGCAATTAGCACCAGGCTGTCGCAAACACAAGGTAAAACTGACCGACACATTTTCTGCTCGCTTCATCGATTGTAAAGCCAGCCTGGCAGACACACTGAAAGCTGCCAAATGTATTGAGGCATTCGCCAGCAATGCAGATTCCAGGGAGTTCAAGACACTCGTTGATGTCTGTGAAAAGGACACGTCACAACATGCGATCAAAATACAATCACTTTTGAAAGGCCACCATGTTCTCACTAACGAGAAAAGCTTCAACATATAGAACTTAGATGGCAGTTGCTGGAAACCTGTCGTCATGCATTCTGTTATTTTAGCTATTCCGTGAAAAAATCAATAACCAAGATATTTACAGAAAGTATCAGTCACCAAAACACACCATTCATTTATGGTGACCGGTACCTTTGTTAATTCTATTGCCATGTGTGTGTGTGTGTGTTACAGAGGGTGGTGTGTGTTTGTGTGTGTGCACACACATGCACTGGATACCTTCGAGAACAACTGTGATTGGGTTGAGACGAAAACCTCTTCCTCCAGGGCATAAAGTGTCAAATTCAGCTGTGAGTACAAAGAGCAAATGAGCAAAAACCAAGGGACCCCATGCCAACTATCCAGAGCCTATTGTCTCCAGTATCTAAGGCTGAACATAAAAGGATGGTGGATATTCGGAGATATCACCAACCTTCTACATGATTAACAAGGACATCAGTAGACAATGGACAAATCAACAGTACTACACAATACATGGGGTTTGATTGAACCTCAGGTCACACCATATTTAGGAAAATGCTCAGATGTGAACACAAGATAGCCTGCCAGGATTAAACATTGATCCTGAAGACAAGTTACCATTGTACATGTACTGTTACATCATCGTCGTCTTTCTTTCTCACCATATTTACTGAATCCTGAATCATGCATCAGAATCATTATATGACTATCCACGACAGCAATCTCCACGAACACTCACTGGTGTTGGATAAGGGGCACAGTTGGCAGGGTTCTCCCCAAGCGTGGCCCATGCTGCAGCAGCAGGAAGCTCTGCTGGTGCCCACACCGACCTCTGTGTCACAACTTAGACTCCCATCTCCTCGCTCCAAAGAGGACGCGTAGCATTTTGCTGCCCGGGAGTCTGACAGATATAAATTGGGATGCAAGATTACAAACGCAGCAGATTTGATGTTCAGCACTTCACTCGGCAACAATGTCAATATGCTGCACGACATCGACATTGACACCCACATCAAGATAATATAATCAACTTATGATCTCGTGATATCAATATAGTAACTATCCTCAAAATAATTATTCAAATAATATGATTGCACAAAAGAAAACGTCATTACGATCGGATAGTTCCAAGGTAGTGTCTCCAAGTTGTCGAATCTATGTTTGAATTTCGATGGAATGGGATCCGATTGAAGCTGGCGCCTTGACGTCTCTCGAGTAAGAACAGGCCATTCTTGGATCGACGCGTTGCCAACTTTCTGTCTCCTGTTCCGCAATGTTATTTGTCCCTGTACGTCACAGTATCTCTCTGTTCCATCAGGATGCGACGAGTGTTGCAAAGAAAATGGTTACTGGGAAAGCAGCTGTGCCGCTGATGCAGTTCCCCCGTTTCCGGTAAGCTGATGCTCATTTTGACGACCTCGATAGGACGATAGGCTGAGTCAACCCGCCTGGTGTTATTTAATGGCTCAAACTCAAGACCCTATGATCTCAAGGCAGCAACCTTAACCGTTTTAGCCAACACCAGGCTTACTGTGCAGTTTCTTTAATCCTTTCATTGCACAGAAGAAGATTGCCCTTTACTTGAGAAGTTGTGTCATTCATTGTTGTGGAAAGGAGAGTTCAACAACTAAGTCATGAACCTTTTTCCAACAAGATGTCATGCTCGTTGAAAAGCTGAGTGGCACAAGGTACGCACAAGGTACAGGTGCTTCCATACATCAGGAACAAAAAACAAAAAACAAGCCGACATGTGAGAAAGCAGGTCGATGCAATTGGCAGCAAATCGAGGTTTCTGATCGTGGAGAACTTTATGGGAAGCATTGTTCAACACAAAGTTTGGTTTTTCGATCGATATGAGATTATGGGAGAATGACCTCTTTGATAAGAAGAGGAAGGTACCAGTAAGTTTGGATGATTAAAATGTGGCTCCAAGGAGAGTATTAAAAAAAAATAAAAAAACCTTGCAGATAACTTTCTTTTGCATTAACGAAAGGTTAACACCTGAAACGTCAGCTTCTCCTTGCGTCTCACGGCGGTTAGCTTACCTTGATAAACATGCTGTAGCTTTCATCCATCGTCCTACCTGTCTGCCGATGCAGTTCGACACTAGTCTTCGTGAGCACGACTCGTTCGTCATTCTACAACCTCGCACACATACTTTGCCGAGATGATTGAAACGCAAAACCTGCGGTAATCTTATCACAATTAAAGTGTCTGTGGATTTTAATTGGTCAGACAGATGGCCGAATATGACAAAAAGGAAACCAACAAAAAAAAATAATGCATGAATGGCTTTAACTGCCACCTGCTGATACCTCCTGCTGGGTTTAACCCAAGCCGAAGCAAAATCTTGAAGGAAATTTCACAGTTAGCAGAGCCCACGACTTTGACATTATTACAATAATCAGATAAAATGGCCCCTTTATTTGGCGACAAAAGAGCTGCCATTGTGAACATCGTTGAACGACAACTCACGTGCCCATTTTAACATCTCAAACTCACTGTGCATGACCCTCCTCGGTCCTGTGATTACAGCTTCAAATGGAACGTTCTCTTGGTACCTCATTTTTTTGTTTCAATTTGCTGGTCCACTCTTCGTTTTACGGAAAGTAACTCCAAACTGAAAACAATCGGGAACGGCTAGGACAAAGCCTGCGATTAAGGATACAGAAGGTGAGTTTGTCACGACTCAATTTGTCACTTCGACGAGGGCTCAGGTCTGATGATTCAAACCGCATCATCTGATCGAGCGAACTCGGGCATTAGCAACAACTCTTCTCCACAGATCCCTTCTCTCCATACAGCCTGGCAACTCCGCCTGCCAATACCCGAATCGCGCTCTAGAGTATCGATGTAGGTTAGGGCCGGTCTACCTCGTGTTCTGTGACCGTGCAATGGTTCCCATAGGATAGCGCTATGGACAGTTTCCTCCCGGCTTCTCCAGCAATGTCTGCTGAACCTAAGATGCCTGTGCAGTAATGTCTGTGATACCTGTGGTAGTGTACCATATAGCTCACTATTTGTCAGGTACTGTCGCCAGGAAAGTTCAGGGCGGCCTTAGAAGTCTCGTATAAACCCCATCTAATCTCCTGGTCAAGGTTTGTGTAAGTGTCCAGAATTCTGCTCCATAGAGGAGTACACTTTCAACAGCAGCTTGAAAAAATCCTAGCTTTTGATCTCGGTCAGTTCGCTTTTCCAGATGGTAGTTAACTTTGATGAGCTCCCAGGATTTGCAATTCGAATTTCCATGTCCCTAGCGTGTCATCTACCCAAGATCCTAGGTACTGAAAATCACTGACGTGTTTTAGTGTATCTCCCTGAAAAGCAACACGTGTGTGTCATGATTGGTGTTGAATGACATGTACTCTGTTTTTCCAGCGTTGATGTTAAGGCATATCTCTTTGGCTGCAGATTCGACCCGATGCAGGAGTTTTTGTGCATCCTGGAAGGTATCAGAAAGTAACGCGATGTCATCAGCAAAGTCGGTATCTGTATGGTTACCGCCAGGAATACCTCTTGCTTCGGCGTTGTTGCAGAGTAAATCCGAGTTGCTCATGATCTCTAGTTGCTTTGCTCATCACACAATCAAGCATGATGATAAACAGGAATGGTGCAAGAGTATCCCCGTGAACGACGCCTGCAAGAATGGCAAAGAAGTCAGCGTCACCGTCAGGGCTCTTAACATGTGCGATGGTGTCATTATACATGATGCCAATGGCATTGACTAAGAACTGCGGGATGCCGTAAGCTAGGAGAATTTGGAGCATTTTACCTCGGTGGATGCTGTCGAAGGCTTTTCGGAAATCTACAAATGTTAAAATGGCAGGTAGATGTTTTACTTTAATGCCTTCGATTATCCTTCTTAGTGTCAGAATTTGCGCAATGGTACCTCTGTTTGGACGGAAGCCATTTTGATCATTGTGAAGTAGGGGTTCAATATGAGGACTAATTCGGTAGAGCAGTAGCTTGTTGTGTATTTTATCCGAAATGCAGGTTAAACTGATACCCCTATAATTACCAGCTCGGCCCAGATCACCCTTTTTCGGGAAAGGGAGTATAACGCTTCTGGACCACTCTGATGGTTTGTCCCCATGTAATGCCATATTGCAAATATCGAGCAAATGCTGGTTTAGAGCTCCGCATAGGGCATGGTATTCTCCTGCAACTTTGCTGTTGAAGACCATGCACTCTGTGGTCGGTCACAGTTGAAGACCATTTGGTGATTAGAATCTATACTATAATGGAGCTTCATTTTTGTTATCTCCTCCTAGATGAAGCGTCAATGGTCCACAAAACTCAGCTGTATTGTATTTAGTATACATGACTCTGGATCGCGATACTTTTTAGCTCACGAAAGGAAATGTACATACTTGCTCATTATCGCTTGTTACTGCACGACATTTTCAAAAAAAAATGCTGTGACACCGTACCTGGTGTCCCCGCGTGACTATCTTCAATTACAACCCGATAAAAGCCACTCAGGAATGAACGCCTCAGTCGAAAAAAATGGCACGCGAAAAAGGAACGAAATCACGACTGCAGATCTCCGAACCGCGAAGGAGAACAAAATCACGCGACCACCACCACTTCTGCCACCCGTCCGTGGGACGGGTAATCTACTACTCATATTAATGGTATGAATGGGGTTATTGCATCGTAAATAAGTGAAATTGATAGATTATGTCCAAAAGGTAAGAATGAAACACAGACAGGATTGGACAAATGGTCTCTTCCAGTGTCGAAGTGTCCTTGTACATACATGCATTTCATGATAACAAAGGGTAAAAATTTTTTAAATAATAACAACATACAGTGCCAATAGAAAGTCTACACCCCCTTTCAATATTTTCACCTTTTGTTGCCTTCTAGCCTGGAATTAAATTTCATCAAATCAGAGTTTTTCCCTCCTTAATTTACACATCGTAACCAACAACTTCCAAATGAAAAACAAATTCCACAAATTTCAGAAAATTAATTAAAAATACAAAACAAGAATATATTGGTTGATTAAGTGTCAACAAGAATATATTGGTTGACGGAAGGGAAAAGAAAAACCCTTATAATAGCAATTGTAAATTAGCTCAGGTATAACCAATCACATTCAAAATCACATGCCAAGTTAATTGGCCTCCACCTGTGTTAAATTGTGGTGATTCTGATTATTTCAGGACAAAATCAGCTGTTCCTGAAGATTTCCTCTGCTGGGTAGTGCATTTCACAGCGAAGACTCAATCATGAGCACCAAGGAGCTTTCAAAAGACCTCTGGGATAAAGTTGTGGAAAGGCACAGATCAGGGATGCGTATTCTAAATATTTCAAAGGCCTTGAATATCCCTTGGAGCACAGTCAAGATAATCATTAAGAAATGGAAGGCGTATGGTACCACCAAGACCCTGCCTAGATCAGGCCGTCCCTCCAAACTGGATTGCCAAGCAAGGAGGAGATTGATCAGAGAGGCACCAAGAGGCCAATGTCAACTTTGAAAGGGCTAGCAAAGGCCTTTATGGCAATGACTGGTCACTATGTGCGTGTGACAACAATATCCCAAACACTCCACAAGTCTGGTCTGTACGGTAGGGTGGCAAGAAGTAAGCCATTACTCAAAAAGTCCACCTTTAGTCCCATTTATGGTATGCCAAAAAAATACTACGGAGATTCTGAAACAATGTGGCAAAAAGTTTTGTGGCTGACGAAACCAAGATGTAACTTTTGGCCTCAATGCAAAACGTTAAATTTGGCGCAAATAAAACACAACACATCACCAAAAGAACACCATCCCTTCTGTGAAGCATGGTGGTGGCAGCATCATGTTATAGGGATGTTTCTCATCAGCAGGGACTGGGACACTTGTCAGGATAGAAGGGAAAATGGATGGAGGAAAATGCAGAAAAATCCTCGAGGAAAACCTGCTGCCCTCTACAAGAAAGCTGAAATTGGGACGGAAGTTCACCTTTCAGCATGACAACGACCTGAAGCCACAGCCAAAGCTACATTGGAGAAGCAAAAGTACATAAAGATAAATATCCTTGAGTGGCTCACTCAGAGCCCTGACATAAATCCAATCGAAAATCTGTGGCATGACTTGAAGATTGCTGTCCATCAATGCTCTCCACGCAACTTGACTGACCTTGAACAGTTTTGTACAGAAGAATGGGCAAATATTGGCCAATCAAGGTGCGCAAAGTTGGTAGAGACCTATCCCAACAGACTCACAGCTGAAATTACTGTCAAAGATGTTTCCATCAAGTATTAACTCAGGGGAGTGGACACCTATCCAACCAAGATATTCTGCGAGTGGTTTTGTATATTTAATTAATTTTCTGAAATTTGCAGAATTTGTTTTTAATTTGGAAGTTGTGGGTTACGATGTGTAAATAAAGGTGGAAAAACTCTGATTTAATGAAATTTAATTCCAGGCTGTAAGGCAACAAAGGTGAAAATTTTGAAAGGGCGTGTGGACTTTCTATTGGCATTGTATATATGGTTTTCTTGAGCACGGACATATATATATATAAATATCGTCTCCTCCCATGTTCTGATCGTCGTTGAAGAAGCTGCATAAAGCAACCATGGAAGGCTACCGAAGGCCTTTTGCTGTTTCAAACTCTTCCCAGCGTCGTCGAAGAAGCTGCATAAAGCAACCATGAAAGGCTACCCAAGGCCCTTTGCTGTTTCAAACTCTTCCCAGCGTCGTCGAAGAAGCTGCATAAAGCAACCATGAAAGGCTACCCAAGGCCTTTTGCTGTTTCAAACTCTTCCCAGCGTCGTCGAAGAAGCTGCATGAAGCAACCATGAAAGGCTACCCAAGGCCCTTTGCTGTTTCAAACTCTTCCCAGAGTTCCTCCACAGGTGAAAAGACGTTCACAAATTGTACACACATGAGAAATGGTTATTCCCTCCATTCACAGGTGAGAGATGTGGGTGGGTCTTCGTTTTTCATTTATATGTTGAATGCTTTTGACGTTGCATGTGATACATCGTTGGGAGCCTCAGTGGTACATGTTTCTGTCTGTGCTATCCCTGATGATTCACCAACAAGCGGTGAAACTGGTCCGGCAACTGAAGGGGTGAGGAGCATTGGGATTCTCATGTGCACACTATTTGGGAATATCCACACAGTGGTGGAGGAACTCTGGGAAGGGCTTACCTTGGGTAGCCTTTCTTGGCTGCTTTATGCAGCTTCTTCAGCTAGAAGAGCATGGGAGGAGTCGATTTATTTATGTAATCGTAGCCACCTGGGTTTAATTAATTTGGTGAGAGCTAATTGGTTATTTCATCCATTCACAGGTGAGAGATGTGGGTGGGTCTTCGTTTTTCATATGCAGTGTATAAATAAATAAATAAATAAATAAAATAAATATATATACAGGAATAAATTCCTGCGTGGGGCTGGTGTGAAAAAATTCTGCCTCAACCCAGGACTCGAACCCAAGGACGTCATCGGTTACACGGCGACAGCCCACCGAGCCATTGAGTCTTCTGGATAGCCTCAGAAATCTCTCATACTAACGCAGCAAGCTTTATATACGAAATATTGAGACAATTAAGAGAAGAGTAAAATTGCTGTGGAGAACAGGATAAAGGGGGTTCAACAAATCCAACAATTTGTGGAACAACATTCCAGCAGTAGAGTTTATCAAGCCTCAGTTGCATAATGGTTAGAATGTCCGCTCTGATTCTGAGAGGTCAGTGGTTCAAACCCCCCACTGTAGCAAACTAAAGACTTTAAAAATGGTATGTGCTGCTTATTTGCTCAATGCTCAGCATTAAAAAAAAAGAAAAAAAGATAGAGCACGGACAACCAACCATACGTTGGCAATCTTTGCAGAAGCTTTGATGGGCCTAATGGCCTCCACCTATGTTGAACTTTCTTGAAAGGAAACTCGTATTGGATTAAAATTAAAAGGTAGAATGCTGTAAAACAAACTTTAAAATCTCATCATCATCTGGAACATCACTGTCTTAATCGGAAAATAAACCCGTGAATGTCTCTCCTTACATTCCTCCACCCAAGTAACAATAAACCGAGCATGAATGCACACTTGACTCGAATCTAAATCTCCACTCACCGACACAACCGATACCAGTGGGATTGAGCTGGTACTCCGGAGGGCACGAGCATATGTAACTTCCAGCAGAGTTCTCACAAATCCCGTTGATGCAGTAGTCGTGTGCCTCGGCACACTCGTCGATATCTGCACAGCCATTTCCATTTCACAACTCCTTGCTCTTTCTTATGAATGAAAAAATGAACCAATGCATGCTTCTGTTTATACACCATCGTACTAAAAGTCATGGGACACGCAATTTTATCGACAATGCAGACATAACGAGCATTGGTGTGCGCGGCTCCTGAATATGTTTTTAGGGCCTTTCCGTGCCCTCAATACCTGGGCCCTTAATCTAACATCTGGTGCTAGTTATTGATCGGTTGGAGGTAAGACTATCCACCATTACTTAGATAGTGCATCCTCTATTTGTGCTCCAGTGTAGTCATACCCATTGAAATTCAATGTGTTCATTATTTTGATGAAAAGCTTGTGTGCACCAGCTCTTCCATGAAATGAAATGGAATGAACCGGGGCTCGTCGGACATATCAATGACTCCCAAGCTGGTTTGGCACGTCATAGAGGTACTAAGTGACAAAAGAGTCATGTCTGCACCATCTCACTATCCGCTGCAGGGTTTTCTCCCATCTTGAAATCATTTCCATGGTCTGCAACTGTGATTGTTGGGGTTCGTGATGCATGTAGTTTTGCACTCCATGAAGATATTCCCTGTTGGTTGATTTTACAGGACAGTTGAAATCATACTAATGGAGGTGCCCACTCTCTGACAACCGATTATTATCGTTCCTCACTGGAACGCCATTAATTAAGAGGGGCAATTCTCTGAAACTAACAGCTTGATCTCAGAATATATAAACTGTTAGTTGATGAATAATTTAAGTTTTAAAGACAGAAATGTAGGCTGATGGAGGAGCGAACCAACAGAGGGCAGCTCACATACTGACGGAGGTTCAAGGGGAACAGGAGGACAAAGACGTCACACATGATCGGATGAGTGACGGAAGGGAAATGGGTTGTGCGGAAGCGGTAGGGGGATATTTATGGTTACGCAAATCAAGACCTATATATGGGCAATTCTCACAACTGCAAAAGGATGTCCCATGACTTCTGGTAGAATAGTCTACAAGTGAAGTAGAGCTGCATACAATTACAATTACAACAGCTCAAAGAAATGAAAAACTGTGCAACACTCTTATAAACATTGCTGATACTCTTAGGAAATGTGACATCATACCAGTGCAATTGCCTCCCGTTTCATCTGGCTGGTATCCAGGGTCACAGATGCAACGAAACATTCCGGGAAGGTTCACACAACGTCCAAACACGCAGATATTGTGGAAAGAGCATTCGTCGATGTCTGCAGAACAAGGTTGCAATGATGAAGTCTCTTCACACAAACCAATAGCCAGGCATACTTGCAAGGCAAACCAATGCCTATCTGGGTTTTCATCCTTTAGGAAAGTTGACCAGTTCACAAAGGTACCATTACCATCGACGATTGAAAGATATTTTGCAAAGTAAACTGAAGAACGTTCACAACAAACATTTTCAAGGCGTGTGTACTGGCCTGCGCTCCAAACAGCCAAGACCCACCTTGACACGAATGTCCATCGAGAGTAAGTGAGAAACCCATATCACACTCGCATGCAAACCCTCCAGGTGTATTCAGGCACTGGCCGTTTGGGCACAGATCCTTGTCATCCGAACACTCATCCAAATCTGTTAAACAAAAAAAAAAACATGGTTTGCAAGTTACAGGCTTCCTCTAGTTCATAGCTGATACGAGAAATATCTCAAGTCTACGTCTGTGGATGAACTGTATTTACAAATACACAGCAGAATCGTTTGCACCGATGTGAAGTTTTGTGTTGATCGGTTCAGCGGTTCAGTGTCCGTGTGTCACGGCTAAGGGAGTAATAAAAACCCTGTAGTCTCCTTAACCACCGCGCTGCTTCCCTGAGCACTCACCGCCGCACACATAACCATCACCAAAGAATCCATCTTTACAAGTGCACTGGAAAGACCCAGGTGCGTTGAGGCAATCTCCATCGAGGCTGCAGTGATGCGTCCCGTTTGAGCACTCGTCAATGTCTGCGGCACACAAAGGGACGTCTTTTCCTTCCTTGCACACAGCTCAAGTCAGTTTGACAAAAATATAAATAATTCAGTTTTAATGAAATAATATATAATCACCATTTAAATTAAATATAGTCATTCAAAAATGGACAGGTATGAAGATAGACAAAAAATACTTTGATAAAACACACATTCCAGATGAAATAGCCAAAATTGATGATTAAAGAAATAAAACACACATAATTATTAGGCAAAAATGACGATAAAATCACATGGAATAGACATTAAGAATAAAATTAGACAATTAACTCAAAAGACAAAATACCAAATAAAATGTAATCATGTTTATTAGATAAAATATTTTACGCACAATCAACAGGTACCATGATTGTCTCTTATCAATTGCTGGTACTCTGTCGTTGCTGGGAGGACAAAACAATGAGAACCCATTGTGCTGCTTCGGCCTCATAAATAACTCTGCTCTGGAACAGAGAATTATATATATATATATGATTGAGAATAAATTCTGAGAATTAATGAAAAATTTAAAATGTTTTATGGATTAAACTGTTAAGGCTCGTAAAGATGTAGCTTTCGCTTCAAAGCAGTTTTACTTCCTTGCTTTTGTTATTCAAACTGAACACAGTGGAACATGGGCACGCAGTAAAGTCCAGGCCTTCGTATCATTCGCACCCACGTGTTGTTGTAGGCCTACAGCTGTGTCCACATCCAACACGATGATCTCACAGTTTGAGAAAAAAAAAAACAGGGGTTGTTAATGCCCGGGCCGAGCTTACCAATGCACTTGGTTCCTGGTCCGTAGAAGCCTTCTCCACAGGTGCACTGAAAGCCAGCTTGTATGTTTGTGCATTGTGCGTACATGTCGCAGTTGTGTGCGCCGATCTCGCACTCATCCACATCTGCGGGGTGGGGCAGTTATTCACATCATGTTACATTTTGGAAAACGTCGAATATTTTTTATCCAATCAGCTTTCACATAAGCACACGATGGCCTGATCAATACCCGTTTTAACGATCCTCTCATCATCATCATCATCATCATTGTACCATACTCTTGACAGTGTCAGTGTTGCTGAAGCAGTCTCTTGGCCATGGTTATGCTGCGTAGTTTGCCACGGCCTTTGCAGCAGTCATTCTGAGCAGCAATTTGTAATTCATTTAGGGTGCCGGCGATAACTCGCTGACTCTTTGCGAAAGACACCCAGTGGAATATTTAACAACAACCAGAGTCGACAGCTCTCTTCATCTGATGGAGGGCATACGCATTGATGTATGGCGTGCAAAACACCAGCATGGCAGTTTATCGATGGATCAAGATTCAAACCCAGGGTAGATCGCTGAAAGGTGGGTAGGTATACCTCTCAGCTATCCTTCCAGCCCTACACTAGCCTTTAAAGGATTCTTAAGAGTGCGATCTCATCAAGACCTTCTGGTGCTTCAAGGCAAAAATCAATGTTGAGTTTCCTATCTATTGCAAACTCCTGTAATAATAGTAAAAAAAAACATAACATTCCTTTCATGACGTAAAGGGGAATAGGGCTGCCGAGGCAGTTTCATTGGCAAGGAGCACAGTCCTGGATGGGTCGCCACTCTGACACAGGTTACCCTGAATGGTCATTACCCCAGTACACTGGTACTCATTTCACCGACCTTGGAAGGATGACGGGCTGAATCAACCTCACCTGGTGTTAATTCAATGGCAGACAGGGGCTCAAACTCAGGACCCATCGGTCCCAAGCCAGCCACCCTAACCTCAAAGCCAACACCAGGCACAAACTCCTGTATAACCAAATGAATTATATTTCTAGCCAAACATACATTGGTTTTTGTACTACTTCACTTCTCTTCATTGGCTTAACGGTGAAGGTGTCTGGCTTAAAATCTTCGGGTCTTGAGTTTGAGCCCCTGTCCAACCGTTTAAATAACACCAGGTGGGTTGACTCAGCCTGCCATCCTTCAGAGGTTGGCAAAATTAATTCAACGTTCCTGGGGTAATCAGCCGTTCAAGTATCCTGCGGCGGAGTGGGGACCCATCCAGGACTGTACTCAGCCAATGAAACTGACTCGGAAGATCCTATGTTCCTCACGGTGTGAAAGCATTTGTTGGTTCTTTGTTGTTATTCCCCTTCATGAGTTATTTGTTGTTATTCCCCTTCATGAGTTATTTGTTGTTATTCCCCTTCATTAGTTATTTGTTGTTATTCCCCTTCATTAGTTATTTCTTGTTACTTCCCTTCATTAGTTATTTGTTGTTATTCCCCTTCATTAGTTATTTGTTGTTATTCCCCTTCATTAGTTATTTTGTTGTTATTCCCTTCATTAGTTTTATTTGTTTTTTATTCCCTTTCATTAGTTTTTTTGTTTCCCTTCTTCATTAGTTATTTGTTGTTATTCCCTTTATTAGTTCTTTGTTGTTATTCCCTTCTATATTTCTTTGTTGTTATTCCCCTTCATTAGTTTTTATTTGTTATTCCCCTTCATTAGTTCTTTGTTTGTTATTCCCCTTCATTAGTTCTTTGTTGTTATTCCCCTTCATTAGTTCTTTTTGTTGTATTCCCCTTCATTAGTTATTTGTTGTTATTCCCCTTCTTTAGTTTTTGTTGTTATTCCCCTTCATTAGTTCTTTTATTGTTATTTCCCCTTCATTTAGTTATTTGTTGTTATTCCCCTTCATTAGTTCTTTATTGTTATTCCCTTCATTAGTTATTGTTGTTATTCCTTTTATTAGTTATTTGTTGTTATTCCCCTTCATTATTTCTTTGTTGTTATTCCCCTTCATTAGTTCTTTATTGTTATTCCCCTTTATTATTTCTTTGTTGTTATTCCCCTTCATTAGTTCTTTA
>CM068959.1:131332535-131382535 GCA_035128595.1 Eptatretus atami | reverse complement strand
CAAAATCATGCAATGTAAAATACCATGCAATAATACACCATAATACTATATGTTCAATCATATATGTTATCATCCGACGGTCAGTCGTTCTTCGCTTCGCTTCCATTGGTACCAGCTCCCGAGCATTATTACGGCCTGGCTTGAGCTTTCACAGTTATCAGATAGTTTGGAAGCAACACTCTGGTGAATGCCTCCAATGGCTCACTATCTGCACTGCTTCCGAAATATTGTGGGTGTGAAGTACCATGCAGGTGCAGGTAGCGCCGTTGCGGTGACGGTTAGCACCTGCGGGTGTGCATGCCGATGAAGAATACGGAGGCGGTTGGATTGAAGGACTCGTTGCATTGATCGACTGCGATTGGAATGATCGTTCGATTGATCGTCGGAAGAGGTTTGATTGATAATTTGTGAAACTGCCTTACAGAGTCGACGCGATCGCACTCTTCTATTCTAAATTTCAAACAGGAGGTGTGTACCACCGTCTCACGTCTTCCTCCATCGATACCAACAATCCTTTCTATGCCTGGTAATCAACACAATTCACTTACATGTTACTGCGTTTCCTTTGTCTCCTCTTTCCCTTGCTTGTTGTCGCACTGTCATAACCTTTTTACCCTTTGTCACCTCACTCTTCCATGAGCCTAGGTCTTGCATATAAAAAAAAAGAAGTAACTCACCTTCACATGAACGACCATCGGTGCTCACAGTGTGACCCTTTGGGCAAACGCAACGAAAGCTCCCATCAGTGTTCTCACAGACGCCGCGGCGGCAGAGCAAGGCGTCACGCTCACATTCGTCGATGTCTACAGTGAATGAACGAAAGTTTTGTTTTATGCCACTCTCCAACATTTTGCAGGACTTGCCATGTTACTGACGTGTTGTTGTAATCGTGACGATCCAGCAACTTGGAACAGGCAATGCAAAAACTCACCCATGCAGTTCTTCATCATCATGAAGCCGCTCTCGTAACCTTCAAAACACTCGCACTCAAAGCTTCCCAGCGTATTCACGCATGTTCCATGGCCGCAGATGTCGGGCGAGATGCGACACTCGTCGATGTCTGTCAAGAGAGCACAAGAAGCCAGCATGATAATAGCCCCAAGCTTCTCATGCTATCATTCAGTGATTATATCATCATCATCATCATCATGTCGATGGAAGTGAAGGTAGCCCTGTAGATCTTCCGGTCTACCATCAAGTCGTTTGTAAATGGTTGGTAATACACACCTGGTTGTAATCAAAGCCATATGTGATCGGACGGTTATGTGTAAATAATGTGTCTGTTTGTCTGTTGGTTTGTATGCAGCACAAGGCCGTGGCACGGGAAGATGGGGGCGGCATCATTGACTAAGGGCACAGCTGTGCAGCTGATGCGATGCCCTCTGCTAGTTATGGCAACCATTTGGATTTTTGCCATGGTGCCGGTGATAGCTCGCCTTAAATCACAGACTTGTGTTCGGTATCATTTGCTTTGAAGGTACACACCGGATCTGCTGATCTGATATCATTCCTATAAATGTTCTCATGTTTGTAGCAATGTTGAAGTGTACAGTGACCTCTATCTTGGAGATCCGAAACAAAAATATCGAAGCTCGTCAGCTTGCCTCCATCTCACTGAACGCCTCATTACTCCAACTAGCATTTATATGAGCCTCGACATTGTAAATAAAATTAAAATAAAATAAAAAAAACTGTAGGAGGAGTTTCGCAACAAACAAACAAACACCGGTCTGTGAAGTTCACTCTGACTCGAAGTGAAATAATCACTTTTCCCAACCTGTGCAGTTTTTCTCCATCAAATCCAGTGCATAACCACCGTTACAACGGCAGCGAAAGCTTCCAATGGTGTTCCTGCAGCGCCCGTTGGTGCAAAGTGAAGAGAAGACTTTACACTCGTTAATGTCTGGAAGACAGACGGACACGTGAGGTGCGAGTTATCATCGTTTCTGATCAATTCCACAAAAGGGGGAATAGCTACAAGAAAAGACATGTGATGAAAATTATAACTGGTTTCAAAAACCTACTATAACGTTTCGACCTGATTTATGGTTTGGACAAAATGACAAAATGCACGGATTCCCACATCATAATAGCGTGGCCTTGGTATGGCATCGTCTCTAGCATGACATCGAACAAAATGAAAAAGCAGACTACAGCTGGCCCCATAACGAGGCTGTGCAGAGATCACATGACCACCTTTGAAGATGTGCCGCCCGGTGACGAAATCCTCCCGAGAGGTAAATCCTGGTCCGTGAGCACAGAGCAAGTCAAAGTACTTGGTGCCAGGTGCAGGACATGGTTCACAATGAGGTCCCCAAGCTTGGCCCACAGAGCAGCAGCACAAATCACTGCGCAACCGACCCCTGACCCGCTGCCCACAGTCCGCCGAATCGTCATCATAGAAGAGGTAGCAGGTCTCAAGACGCAAATCTGCCAAAATTGTGGTTGTGGTGTTGTGAATGAAAACAAGCTGCAGTGGCAGAGTTACAATCAGTCAAATTGTTGTTAAAGGATAGGAAAACAAGTTGTCGTCCTTACAAAGTGATCATCAATGGGTACACCTGCCCAAAGGCAAGGCTCAGGTCCGACGTGTGGACCTGAGCCTTGCCTACTGGGATAGCCAAACAAGTTAGTGCAGGTGCCTTCACTTTTGAATATGGATCTTCACAAGTACATCAGCTCACAACCTCGGAGTACACTACTGATTAACACATCAAATTTAACCTGGAAAATGACACCAGATGGCAGAGTTGCTATGATCATGTGAGCCATCTCTGTTGCGTGAATGCTGTTGCAATTGAAGCGCTTATTTAAGAGATATCCGAATTTTTCCAAGACGGTACATTGCTCTCATCGAAGCTTTCGATGACCCCCCCCCCCCCCTCATTGCTCATTGATGCCTGCTCAAGAAAATGTAACATTTGTGCTCACCAACACATGTGCGGCCCGTTGCATCCAAACTGAGTCCTTCGGCACATTCACAGCGGAACGATCCAGGGATGTTTGAGCAACGCCCGTTGATGCAGACCCCAGGAAATATGTCGCACTCGTTCACATCCTCGCACGTCGTGCCGCGGGAGCGCGAGAAACCTCGACCACACAGGGGGTCTGCATGACACGCATGCAGGAGGAAGGGATGGCTGGGATCTGGCAATGGTGCAGTGAACTTGCGCATCGATATATACATGTCTAACTGCTAGGTGGCAAACTTTGTGCAAATCAGCAACGTCTGATGAAGAACCACGAAGTGGGGATCTTACCGATCTCGCAGGGCTCGCAGGGGCTTCCCCAGGCGGCTCCCAATGTTGAGCAACATGCAGACTTCAGTGTAGCACCGTTGATGTTCACCTCACAGCGACTCTCCACGATGTCCAGCCAGCAAGTCCCTTTGGTGCTCTCTGTTGGGCCGAGGAAGAACGTGATCAAAGATCAGCATCTCGGTTGCCTTCGAAAGAGTACGGATTCCAAAGTGTTCGAAACAACGACCTAAATATGGTTTTGGATGATTAACTCACCAAGACAGATCGTTCCTGTGGGGTCCAGGCGGCTGGTGGATGGGCATTCGCAGTCAAATGAACCGAGGGAGTTTTTACAGATTCCGTTGACACATGGTGATGTTTCACACTCATTCACATCTAGACATCACACAGATCGATTCATGATCAAATGGGGGCAAATCCCACCGAGTTATACATTTAGGAAGGTAATGATTGTCTCTCTTGCTTGCTTTAAGCCATCTACCTGCTTCTCCCATTACTCCTTCTATAAACAGATATTTTTCTGTCTTTGTCTGACATCCTCTCCCATGAGGTTGTGACGATGTCCTGATAATTTTGACAACAACCATGATTTTACAATCACTAACAAAAAGACAATCAAAATGATAAGCAGGACAGTTTGTTGATTCACCGTAGGTCAGGCAACAAGCTAGCTGAGTGGTGTCCTTAGCATTCTGTTGTGAGATGCTGTGTGGTTAGTAACCTTGTGTGGGTCTGCATCCAGCAATGTGGTGTATACAAGTAAAGATATTGAGGAGAGAATTTAGCTCATGGGCCTTCCAGTGTTTTTCAGTCATCTTGAGATATCCCAGCTGTGTCCCTATTGCCTTTTGTGCTTATCACGTGTTCAGCACGAGATCAAAGCTCGGTGCGAAAAATATTTATTGAGGTTAATTGAATTACACTTTATCCCTGGCCTATATTATGTGTGCGAAACAGATCTCTGGCCTATATTATGTGTGCAAGTTCAGGTTCGGATATTGAATGGAGAAATGCACAACGGAGTGAGCAAGGTTGGGTGTGGTAATCTCAAAAATGAGGATGGTGCAGGAAAGATTGGGGTGGTATACGCGTAACCCTTTGAACCCTGAGCTCCTTGGACTTTGGGGTCCACCTTCGGCTCCTGGAGAAAAATCTGGCGCTCAGGAGTATGGAGGTTTGAATAGCGGCTGGTAAACCGGCGCTTGGGAGTATCGAGGTTTGAATAGTGGCTGTTAAACCGCCGCTCAGGAGTAAGTAGGTTTGAATAGCGGCTGGTAAACCGGTGCTCAGGTGTATGGAGGTTTGAATAGCGGCTGGTAAACGGTGCTTGGGAGTATGGTGATTTGAATAGCGGCTGGTTAACCGGTGCTTGGGAGTGTGGAGGTTTGAATAGCGGCTGGTTAACCGGTGCTTGGGAGTGTGGAGGTTTGAATAGCGGCTGGTAAACCGGCGCTTGGGAGCGTGGAGGTTTGAATAGCGGCTGGTAAACCGGCGCTTGGGAGCGTGGAGGTTTGAATAGCGGCTGGTAAACCGGCACTTGGGAGTGTGGAGGTTTGAATAGCGGCTGGTAAACCGGTGCTTGGGAGTGGAGGTTTGAATAGCGGCTGGTAAACCGGTGCTTGGGAGTATGGAGGTTTGAATAGCGGCTGGTAAACCGGTGCTTGGAGTGTGGAGGTTTGAATAGCGGCTGGTAAACCGGGCTTGGGAGTATGGAGGTTTGAATAGCGGCTGGTAAACCGGCGCTTGGGAGATGGAGGTTTGAATAGCGGCTGGTAAACCGGCGCTTGGGAGTGTGGAGGTTTGAATAGCGGCTGGTAAACCGGCGCTTGGGAGTATGGAGGTTTGAATAGCGGCTGGTAAACCGGCGCTTGGGAGTATGGAGTTTGAATAGCGGCTGGTAAACCGGCGCCTTGGGAGTATGGAGGTGTTGAATAGCGGCTGGTAAACCGGCGCTTGGGAGTGTGGAGGTTTGAATAGCGGCTGGTAAACCGGCCTTGGGAGTATGGAGGTTTGAATAGCGGCTGGTAAACCGGCACTTTGGGAGTGTGGAGGTTTGAATAGCGGCTGGTAAACCGGCGCTTGGGAGTATGGAGGTTTGAATAGCGGTATAAACGGGCGCTACGGTGTATAGGTTTGAATAGCGGCTGGTAAACCGGCACTTTGGAGTATGGAGGTTTGAATAGCGCCTGGTAAACCGGCGCTTGGGAGTGTGGAGGTTTGAATAGCAGCTGGTAAACCGGCCGCCAGGGTTCAAAGGGTTAAAGTGTGAATCGCTTTCCTTTTCATACATTTATTTAAGGATTATGGATGAGCTTATAATATATTGCAGGTTGGACAAGCAGAGTAATGGAGACATCAGAATGTCTTCACATGGATTACAAGAATATTCGTTTTTACAGATTCTGTTAACACACGGAGATAACACCAGGTTCAAGTCCCATGCCATGAGCCCAGGATTTGATCCTGAGGTCACGAGGCCATGAACTGACAATGCCATGAAACCATAAAAGAAATACACACCACCATACAAAATGTTGGAGGAATAAAAAGGAGTGCGTGCATGTGGTATGAATGAACGAAAGAGGAAGGTTGATTGTAACAGGATAATACATAATATCATTATTGCTGTTCACTTATTTTTTGTCGTCTTGGTTTTCTTCAACATGTAAAGCACATTACCGGTTACAGGCTGCAGCAAATAATAAATTATGTTGATGATAGTGCTGTGATGCAAAGGGTCAGAGGTTGAGATCAGGAAATTGCAAATTTGTACGAGCCAATCAATGGCTGAGCAGTAAAGAAAAGCAATCGAATGCACTGCAATGAGCAGTTCACCTGAGGGTCAGGTAACAGTTTGCGTTGAACAGGAAGGCCGGCACACGAGACCATCACCCTAACAGGGCCTCAGGCTATTGGACACGATAATATCCATGAGGCCCAGTTAATTGGCCAAAACACTGAGGCTTTTGTTTTCCTTGCCAGGTAGAATTGGCCTCAGGCCAACCGTGTGGGGGCACGAACAACAGCTCGGTAGAATGGGAAACTTGATCGGCCCAACATACCCGTTAAGTCTGAGAATCCTTTTGAGCCAAAACAAAATCTTTCTTTGTAGCATTACCAGAGTTGTGGAAACGTCACCGAAAATGAAAACCCCGCATTAAACACACGATTGTCCGTCAAGGCACGTCCTTGAAACACAAATGCAGACACAATCAGTTCACTGTGGCACTGCTCATGATTATAACAAGAACACAGAAAAGAATTTTTGGCCTTTAAAAATAAACAAATAAGAATTTATTTTGTTGTGTTTGGGCCGGGCCACGGACGCAGCACACCACCCTAAACACGAGCACGGTTTGAATAAAACTGTGTAAATGAGTTCAGGAAAGACTTGATATTCCCACGAGTTCTTGTTCACAAACTTGCGCAGCCTCCTGCCAGCTGGTGAGTGTGACCCATTGTTCAAGAACTTTACACCAAGGTAGTTTAAAGTATTGTTTATGAGAAATCAATCGCAACGAATAATCATTCACTTTAACTCAAATGACTCTTAAAAATGGCCATAGTCGACTTAAAACCTTTTATTGGTCAGTTTTTTTTATATTACTTCCAACAAATTCTGATTGTTACATAGAAACAAAAACTTTTTGCCTGCACTGTACCGAACACCTAATTGTTCAATCAAAACCGTTGGGCTCAGCAGTGTTTGTAATGATTCTGTGAGATTCCAAACATATACACATTTTATTTTTTAACGCTCTTCTGGCAAAACCAGTTGCAGAGGCTCTGCATATTAGGCATGAGCTTAGCAGAGCTAAACGAAAGGATGTTCCCTCTCCAGGAGGGACTCTTTCTATAAAATTGAGAATTAAATTCTCTTCCCGGTATTAGCTGCAGTGCAATCCCGCTGGGAAGTAAAGGGCTGTAACTCTGCTAAGCTCGTGCCCAATATGCGGAGCCGATGCTCCAGAGCCGATGCTCCGGGGTCACTATTTACATTAGCCAGAATGGCCATTTTTATTGAGATTTCTCCTGGCTACCTCCGCAACTGTTCAGTGTACCACGCACAGGTAAATGTGTGGCAGGTATTTCCTGTTGCTCAGGTTGCAGGCACCAAAATAGTCAGTGTGGCACTTGCTTCGGTCTGACCTCATATCTACACTAATAAATGTCAATGTGTGTGTGTGTGTGTGTGTGTGTGTGTGTGTGTGTGTGTGTGTGTGTGTGTGTGTGTATGTGTGAGTGTGTGTGAGAGTGTGTGTGTGTGTGTGTGTGTGTGTGTGTGTGTGTGTGTGTGTGTGTGTGTGTGTGTCTCCTCCATCGTCAGGTCAGGTCAGGTCAGATTAGATCGGTGACTTGCTCCAGGTACCATGTAAACCTGTACTAACCTGTTTCATGGTCGGGTTGGCGGTGACTAAACCATCTCCCCCACTAGGTTACAAGGTGAGGAGGGCGTATGATATGGACACCCAGCAGGATTAAAAACAAAACCTGTCAAAGGGCGGAGGAGCTCCTTGTGAGCCAACGGCCATCCATATCGAGTTCCCAACTGTCTGCGGACGTCCTCTTGCAGTTGGGTTACTTTAGTTTTCGGAGGTTGGTGGCAGGATTTGCACTCCGGCCACCGTAAAACCCTTCACTCCACAAAACACAAGAATAATGCAAAGAAAATTGAAAACCACCTCCATGGGAGTACCTCCTGTGCAGCTGCCCTTGGTTTTGAGCACAACCACAACATCTGTGGTTTCCTGGCCAGCCCACCGATTGGGGCAAAGCCTTCGGGACCCCCATTCTTTGATGATAGGAGGAAAACCATGGGGTAACCTTCCCAGGTCAGATTGTGGTGGTGTGTGTCGGAATGGTGTTGAGGTGTCGTTCACCAGACGGCAGTCTCCTTGGGTTAACCTGAGGCGGTCCCCTCAGGCGGGTGCCTGGAATAGCCTATCCCTAAGAGAGGATGATCACCTGTCTCTGTTATCATCTGAGCTCAAGCGTTTGTACATCGGTATTGCTGCACTCGCTGAGGTTCGGAGATCAGATTGTGGCGAGATCATGGCGGGTGGTTATAACTACCATTGGTCTGATCGCTCTGATGGTTACCATGCCCAAGGAGTTGCTGTAGCTGTGTCCAATAAGCTGACTCCAATGATAATTGAGGCAACACCGGTCAATGAGCGTATTATGAGACTAAGGATTCATCACTCCTTGGGTGTGATTTCCCTGGTCTCTGTATATGATCCGACTGAGGCGAGTGATCTTACCGTGAAGGATGCATTCTATGCCACGCTCGAGTCTGTGGTTGATCAGTGCCCCAGGTGAGATACACTTCTAGTCTTGGGGGATTTCAATGCGTCGACTGGAACTGATAGGGATGGTTATGAGACGTGTGTTGGTCCCCATGGGTCTGGAACTGTGAACCAGAATAGCACTAAGATCCTTCACTTTGCAAGAAGTCATGGACTAAGGGTGGCTGATTCATGGTTTCAGCACCCACAAGCTCATCGCTGGACTTGGTATTCCAACGCTGGTGGTGTGGCAAAGGAGATTGACCATGTGCTTGTTGATGGTTGCTGGAGGATGATCCAGAACTGCAGGGTCCACCGAA
Source organism: Eptatretus atami (assembly GCA_035128595.1). Taxonomy (NCBI): domain Eukaryota; kingdom Metazoa; phylum Chordata; class Myxini; order Myxiniformes; family Myxinidae; genus Eptatretus; species Eptatretus atami. The sequence goes on along the minus strand of CM068959.1, from coordinate 131,373,670 downwards.
GTGCTCAGTTCCTCAATACCGACCACAGACTTGTGGTGGCAACTCTGAAGTTGCAGCTCAAATCCAAGAGAATGGTACCATCCTAGCCTAGGCTGGATGTTGACAAGCTCAAGGATGAGAGGGTAGCTGAGGAGTTTGCGAACAGGTTGAGTGGAGATTTGGGGGGCCTGGGTGTGTTGGGGATTCCTGAAGAGTTGTGGAGTGCCTCCAAGACCACCGTCATTGATGTTGCCGGTGGATGTCTTGGAACTCACAGTGGCGCAAAGAATAATTTTGTCTCTCAAGGGACACTGGATACCATTGACCAGAGTCGCAGAGCCAGGCAGAATGGCAGAGTTGAGTTGTTCAGGGAGTCGAGTTGAGTACGTTCAGGGGCATAAAACTGTATGTGTACTGAGGGTGGACAAGGAGGCCTATGTGCAAGGAATCTGTGAGGGGGTAGAGCATCATCTGTGGTCAAGTGATTCTCGTCCTGCTTACAGGGAAATTCGCACATTATGTTCCTCCAAGCCATCCCTCGGTGTACTGCAGTTAGAGCAGAGGGTGGTAGGCTCTTGACAGAAGAGCCCCAAGTGAAGGCCCACTGGGCCGGTTAATTTGAGCGGCTGTACCCGGCTGATCCACCAGCTGTTGAGTTGGATGTCAGGGGTGTTATGATCCCGATTGCTGACCCTCCAATCAAATGTGGCCACCTTTGTTTGTGGAAACACAGGCTGCGGTAAACCGGCTGAAATGGGGGTAAAGCTCCTGGGATCTGTGGCATCCATGCTGAACTTCTCAAAGCTGGTGGAAATGCTGCACTCATGGCGTTGCATGCAGTTCTGTGCTCTGCCTGGAACATCGCAACTGACTGGAAGTCCCTTGTTGTCCCTCTCTAGAAATGGAAGGGTGATCGCCAGAACTGAAACAACTACCGAGGGGTGACGCTGTTCTCAGTGCCAGGCAAGGTCTTTGTTCAGATAATTCTTGATAAGATTCGCCACCATCTGCTTGATCACCAGCGTCCAGAGCAGTCAGGCTTTACACCAAAGAGGTCGATAATTGGCTGTATCCTTGCCCTTTGGGTGCTCACCAAACACAGACGAGAGTTTTGGCAGGGGCTGCTTGCAGCTTATGTTGATCTCCACAAAGCATTTGATTCAGTGAATCGGGATGTCCTCTGGAGGATTATTGGTCTTGGTGGGGTGCCACCAAAACTGATCAATCTGATGTCTGAACTCTACTCTGGTACTGAGAGTGTGTGAGACGTGATGGTACCATCTCTGACTTATTTGCAGTTGTTACTTGAGTTCTTCAGGGGTGTGTACTGGCCTCCACACTTTTTGGCGCTTGTATGGACTGGAATCTGGGGAGGATGTCGGAGAGAGCAAGTTGCGGTGCATCGTTTGGAAATGTCATGATCTCTGACCTTGATTTTGCAGATGATGCAGTCATCTTTTTGGAGACTCTGGATATCCTTTTGGGGGCCCTCCAGGTGCTGAATGAGGAGTCGGAGCCACTGGGATTACGGGATTCCTGGGTCAAAACTAAGATCCAGGCTTTTAATGACATCTTGGATGCTGCTGTCCTGTCTGTGCCTGTTTGTGGTAAGAATGTTGAGGTCACGAAAAGATTCACTTCACAGATTATTCACACTTACCTTGGCAGCGATATTCATATCTCTGCTGGCTGAGAGACAGAGGTCAGTAGACATCTGGGTTGGGCCTAGGGAGTCATGGATTCATTGGATCATGGGTGTGGCACTGTCGGTACCTGTGCAGGAGGATGAAAGTCCAAGCGTTCAGGTCCTTGGTGCTTCCAGTCTTGCTCTACAGATGTCAGACTTGGACTCTGACCAGGGATCTGAGATGGAGACTTAATTCCTTTGGTGCCAGGTCTCTTTGGAGAATTCTTGGCCATTGCTGGTCAGACTTTGTGTCCAATGAGCAGTTGCTGAGAGAGACTCAAATGAGATTTGTTACCTGCATAGTCTGTGAGCATCAGCTGCGGCTGTATGGACATGTGGCTCATTTTCCTGACGCTGATCCTGCTCACCAGATTCTCTCAGCGAGGGAGTCTCGTGAGTGGAGGAGGCCAATGGGCCGACCACGTGCCTCATTGTTTCAGCAGGTTGATTGACATCTCAAGGAGATGGGGATGGGCCAGGCATCTACCTAGGGGATGGCCACACGGAGTCTCTGGAGTAGCGACGGAAAGTGGATGCAGCGACGCGCTGCTCCGGTGCATGCTCCCATACCTGACCTGACCTGATTTCTATAACTCCAAAACCATGAAACCAAGCAGCCTGAAACTTCACATGCATACTGAGTGATATAGAAGGGAGTGAATGAATGACACACGGGTGTTTGGGTTAATTAATGCACCGTTTTTGAAGAAAATTAACGGCCATATTTCATTTTATCCTTTATGAGGTGCATCCTCGGTCATCGCTCTCTATGGGGTCTTAAGGCATATCTGGGGTAACCTCGCTGGGGTTTTTTGGGTAACCACCATGTTTTTTGGCCTGCTCGACCATGCCTCGTCTTGGAACAGTCCGCAACAATTTCTTAACAATAACGTTTTTGCTTTTGTTCACTTTCCTCACTTATATTATCAAGCCTGTTGTGGGTTAGTGGTCGGGTGACTGGCTTAGGATCCTAGGGTCCCGAGTTCAAGCCTCGTTTGCCACTGAATTAACACCAGGTGGGGTTGACTCAGCCTGTCATCCTTCTGAGGTTTGTGAAATGAGTATCAATGTACTGTTAGTGGGGCACAGCATCGGCGGCACAGCTGCACTTCAAAGAAATGATAGCTACCCAGCAGCCAAGCTGCCATATGCAAGAACAGAACAGAACTCATTCTGTTCTGTCTAGATAGTCAAGGGAAGGCAGCATGAGGGGTGGGCAAGATAAGACAGTGTGAAGGGAGGGTCCGTCAGACATAACCACCATCGGGATGGTAGGTATACTAAGGGGGGGGGGGGGGGAGAGAAAAAGAGGGGGCGGGAAAGAGAGTTGGAGGAGCGAGTGGGTTGGGAGACGGAGGAGGGGTGGGGAGCAAGGAAGGAGGGGAATCAAAGAGGGGTGGGGTAGCAAGGAAGGAGGGGGAAGCTAGGAGGGGTGGGGAGAGAATAGGGGGGAGTGAAGGCAGGGTGAAGGGAGGAGAAAGAAGTGTGGGGGGAGGGGAAGGCAGTGTGAGGGGAGGGCAAAGTAAGGCAGTGTGAGGGGAGGGTCTCTCGGAAAAAAACCACTGTGTAGACATGTCCGGAAATAACCAACATTCGGATACGTGCGGAGATAACCACCATTGGATACGTGCGAGATAACCACCGTTCGATACGTGCGGAGATAACCACCGTTCGGATACGTGCGGAGATAACCACCGTGATCGTGGAGATAACCCGTTCGGATACGTCTGGAGATAACCACCATCTGGGCATAACCACATTTCAGATACATTCAGAGACAGAGTGAGGTGAGAGAGGAAGAGGGGTTGGAGAGAAAGAGAGAGAGAGGAGTGGGGGTGGCGGGGGGAGAGACGGGGGAAACAGAGAGAGAGAGAGAGAGAGAGAGAGAGAGAGAGAGAGAGAGAGAGAGAGAGAGAGAGAGAGAGAGAAAGGGTGAGAGAGGGAGAGATATGGGAAGGGGGGGGGGAGATGGAGGGGGGAGGTGGAGAATTCCAGCAGATGTGACGTCTAGTTTAACGGCACATACATTGCACATTCTCAATGAGCCAACCATCGCCCGATACACTGCAGAACAATGCGGGTCCAACGCAGGTGAGTGCCTCCTGATCATTGTTGAAGTCGACTGACATACAGTGTTAAGTGACAGTGCGAATATTTCATGGGCTGGCAGAATAGCTTAGAGGTAACCACACTCACCTACGAGTCATCCGGCCTCGAATCTCGACCAGCATTAAAATGTCACTCTGGTGTTTCACATGCAGGGTGAGGCATCAATGTGAGCACTGTCAATTGGAAAGGTTTAAGCCGGAGGACCCGTCTGCCAGTACCGGTCATTAATGGACATTTATCATTTGCGAAGTGTAGGTGAGTTATAGGGCTGGCAGGATAGCCTCGAGGAATGCACACTCACCTCTGAATTTACTAGCCTGGGTTTGATTCTCATCCCAGATATAAACTGTCATCCTGGTGTTTCACATGCAGAGTGAGGCATCAGTGTGTCTCTATCCCTTGGATGGATGCTCAAACGGGTGCCTCTTCTGCCAGGATTAGTTGTGGTGGATGTTAAAGACCCCACGGTGTCCTTCACGAACACTAGTCGAGCTATCGTGAGACCTTGGCCAAATTACAAGTTCCTGTCCTGACTGATTACTGTGCGAAGGGAAAGGCAAAGGCAAACCACCCAGCATATTCCTTGCCTCGGGGCTGCTTTGGAAGCACTGAACCTGCCTTTGAGCAAAGCACTCGAAAGATGGCAAAAATAATCTCTGGCACCCTTAACAAATTAAAATTTTCAGCCCAAATCACCTTCAGTGAAACGTTAGGTCTGACGAGTCTGTTCCTGAAAGACAAGGGCCAAAAACCCTCCCTGGATGACCCCATAGGAAAGTAGGAATAATTCGAGCCATTAGGGTAGTAGTGGGTGTTGAATTTACAAAATGAGTAAACTTCCGTAGGGAGAAACAAAAACAAACACAATTCCAAGCTAGTTTTTCAACAATGTGTATACAGGAAAACTCAGACACAGGAGGACTTGGAGACCATTTGGCCTGTCGTGCCCACGTCATGTCCACATGCTATCGATTTCACCTCTAAATTTACTTTTCTTCTCGCACAAACAGTGTTCATCCGATGGACTTCGTGAAACTTAATCCTGTACACGCAGCTTGTTCTTGCTGTTAATCTGCAGTGAAAGATTAAGACGTGCATTGCACCACTGTTCTTGCTCCAGTTTGGCACCAAAGTTGGGGATTAATTTGATACGAATACCTGTACTTTGGGGAAAATGTAGAATGAAGACTTCATCTTGCTGGTGAAGGCTCGTGTCTATCTGAGTCGGCGGACAGGAGAAACAATGGATTAAATCAACACGACGTTGATTGAGGTATGTTGAAAGTCAGCTTCTCCTCGCTTCCACAGCAGTTAGCATAGCTCAACCAACGTCCTGTTGATTTCATCTATTGTGGGGAAAATAATTTGGAGATTTCACTCTCAATGGTGAAGAATCACATAAAAAATTATTTGATCCAGATCCTCACCAAAATTGAAACGATGCGGCCTTGTCATCCACTAAACTTGTCCAACAGGTTTCGTCCAAATCTGTCAAGAACTTTTTGAGACATCCTGCTCACAGACAAACAAATAAGGTTGAATACATCACCTCCGTCCACTTTTGGTGGCGGAGGTACCTTTGATCAACTCTGTTCGTCTCGCAATAAACAAGCAAGAATCGATCCGGTCTCAGGTGATCAATGTTGTTCAAGTGAGCTTCATCAGGCCAATAAACCCTGAGCCTCCGCACGTGTCCGCTTTTATTCCCGAGGCGACAATTAATTTCCGGTGACGTGCTGGTGCACGAGGTCAATGTAGGAGCGTTTATATCTTGTCAAATCTGTCAAAGCAACAAACGCCAATCGCATCACCGATGGTCTGCTCTGCTCTTTTAATTACTTACAGGACTTGTGATCTGGTATTGTATGTGTGGCGGTGAGCGAGCGCATGCGCCAATTCTTGTTTTTGTGTTTCTGGTAACAAACATGGCTGGGTTCATGGCCGGGTTGGACGTGGTGATATGTGGGTTGCGTGGTTGGTGGAGCTTCCGTTTGGTGTTGTACATGGGTGGGCGTGGTGTTGGGAATCGAGCATTGTTGTTTTTTTGCTCACCTTATCCAGATGTTTGCACCACCCACTTTTTCCCATTTGTATAAGAAGTGTATCTCGAGCGGGTACGTCCATGGTCTCCCCAGTCAGGCCACCCTCTCGGCTCTTGACGTGCCATGCCTCCATTATCAATGTGTGTCATTTGTCAGATGTCGTGTCTCGGCCACGGCTCTCATCCAAGTCAAATTTGTGGCCACATTGCAGGAAATGATGCGACACGGCTGACTGTGTCACTTTTGCGAGCCCAATTGCTCTACCATGTTCATCTAGTCTTTGTTTGGTGTAGCACACAAGCCTCTGTGCACCATCCGTTCTGTCATTTCAAAGCTAAAGGACAGGATATGGACTGGTGACGAGTCAGGAGCAATTTACCATTCATCATGCAGACATTGTGAGTAATAAACAATGTGAATTTTCTGCATTTGCCGATGACGGGAAATCCGTACTCGCAACTTCAGTTGTACGAATGTTGTGCAAATTGCTGCAGCGCTATTGCACGACTTTTATCTTCCTGCTGCGTGACGGCTTCACTCACAGGTGTCCTCGTTCTGTTGAGGTCCTCGACCCACATGTTCAGCATACGTTCCATCGTTCCCCATGTACGAGCTCCTTTGCGTCACAATTAACTTGGATGTTCATGGCGGTGCACGTTTAGCACTTTCACGAATTTGTTCTGCATTTTTATTGTATGTACGTTTGTTGGAGGCAAACCGAAGTGTCGACCAACATCGACAGTACGATCACCACTCACCATTCTGTGTATAACATCCAATTTCACCTCCAGGTTTACAGTTTTACACACTTTCTTACCCACAGGGTCACTCTCATCACCCTTACAACTCATTATGAAGATTTTGTAAGGACAGACCGTCTGAAGCGCACAAATGCACAATACAGTACAGTGCACTTCACACACCGAAGTTACGTCATTCAAGTCACGTGCCTTGTCTTTTCCGTCGCCAATTTTCCCGTTCCGCCTCGTCAATTGAATTTGAATTTCATTTCATTGAATTGCCAGTGGAAGACAAATTTCCACGTTTTACCTCGACAATAAAGAATGTTAATACCGCGTGAACAATGGCCAGGGCGGTGTAATGGTCAACTGCGGTGCTGTCTAATCGGTCTAAATTTACATTCCATACAGGACTATGGACGTGCAGGACGTCAGGTACAAGTACAACCAGATAAGGGCACGGGGCACGGAATGCAGAAACATTCTTCCATCCATGAAGGTTGCCTTTGCCGGCACGCACACAGGCACGGCACAGCCACGCACGGTTTGTCGTTAACACGTCATCATTGATGTGTGACGGAGGTTCAATAAAATTAGTGAGTAAAATGTTATCATCATTTTGCAAAGATTTGACGACGTACGATCATTTCGAGCTTCCAACACGATATTTCCACTTTTCAAATCTGGCAACGCTGTACGAAGGCTTCCGGCTCGCACACAGCAGCACGGTTTGCAGTGTCGTCATTCTCAGTGTGACGTAGCACTCACTGTACAAAACCTCCATCGTACTTCAATGCAGACACCTGTTGAAACGGCAAACCACGTGTACCTGTGCGCGTGTGTGCGTACCTGCGAGCTTCACTACGTCAACGATCTCAACGTCTCGGAGTAAGATTGGGCGGTTCAGGAAAACTGGCGACGGAAAGGCCAAAGCACGTGACTTGAACGACGTAACTTCGATGTAAAGAGACGTCATTCAAACCCTGGGTACATATTTTGATGGACGACCTAACTTCAAATTGACATAAATCGGGTCAACGTAAATCGAGGTATACCTGTATTAAAAAAAAGTATTTTTCACAATAAAAAAATCGATCTTTTCTTTCTTCGGGCCATGTATCCACGGAAAAGACAAAAACAATCAGAAGCTGCATTTCCGAAGCGAAAAGGGCGGTTGGTTGAGGCAGAGGAGCCAAAAGAAGCAGGATTCAGAGGGAATGGAGAGAATAAGGCAAAAAGAAGAGAAAGTTTGTCTGTGACCGATTTGAATGCGTTTGAAGCACGAAACAGAGAAGCCCATCAGAGATTTGTTCATCAACAAACGGATGATCGAGGCAGACACAAAATCGTCTGCAGCATTAGAGGAGACATTCAGCTGTGCATACACAGCAAGCCGTCTACATATATATATGTGTTTTTAGTTGCATGACTGAGCTACATTGTCCAATAGTTTGGGTGCAATTACAGGCTCGACTGCACAATGGTCAGAATGATGCTTCACAGGCAGCGAGGTAGGTGCACCATCCATTCGGTGGGACATTCAGCTGCGGGGACCCATCGACTGGCATAAAATATCCCAAGGTGCCTTCTGACAAAGAGTGGGCGAGTTATTGGCAGCAACCCTGAACAAATTCTTGTTTGTTGCACTAATCTAGAGAGTGGGTGGATAGCTGTGTCAGGCACAGCACGGCCAAGCTGCCAGCGATGGCGCATATCGCAGCCACTTGCAGGAAACATGAACGCATGGGTGGATATCTAATTCTCAAAACTTTTGACTACCCCTCTGATGTTTCGAAAGTTTCCGTGCAAACCAGCAGGGTTAACAGGGTAGATCGATTGAGGACCCCCCACCACCCACCCTTGAAGATTCTAACGGTGTTATCACATGGTCAGCTCAGGCCATTCGAACTACGCACCTTCACACGTCTCGGTGTCGGGCTGGAAGATGAAGCCTTCAGGACAATAGCACGTGTAGCTTCCCGGCGTGTTCCGACACATGCCGTTGTCACACAGGCCGCTCCGCGATATGCATTCGTCAATATCTGGGAGGTTCACGGGACGGTTAAGTGAGAAAGGCAGGATATCAACATCAAGTTAACGTCAGAAGAGAAAAATCTCAAAAACAAAACATACATCCGATGTGTGTGCAAGCGGCATCACCTTCGCTCGAAGCAATTGTGAAGATCACGCGATATTAATTAATTAATCCCTGAACAACAGTGGGAAAGCACAAGTACTACCACGGATCACGTGCAAGTGTGCCGCCTCTCAACCATCCTGTCAAACTGAATAAAAGGGCACAGTAATGTCTGGAGAGTATTCGTTTTCGGGGAATTTGTCTTCAAGTGTTGCTAACGGAAACCTGCAATCACCACATGCTTCCTGCTGTCATGCTTGTGCTGAAAATCAAGATAATGGCAAGCCTTGCCATCATCCCAGGGGACAAGTCTTTCACCTGTCACTAGTGTAGTTGTTGTTGTTGTTGTCTATTTTAAAATCAGTGGTAGTGGGAAAACTATTGCAAGCATTGCACAAGATTCTACGGTCCGTCCTCAATTTCCCATCTTGTGCCTGTGCGTGAACTGCAAGTACTCAGGAGCTGAAAATATTCAGGAGCCCATCATGGATGCGAGATGGCAGCTTGTGGCGATTTGCGTGCTCTTCACCGTTGCAATCTTGCAACATTGCACCCAGTCTCTCTCGATTGAGATGCTCCACAACACGTGGGAAATTTAAACGGATCTCGACAGAATTCTTCAACTCGTACTCAGAGTTGGCGGAAGCGGCAGATGTCGTACGAGGGGAATTCGTTGCTAAGGTGTGGAGCTATCACTTTTTCAATGAGCCGTTTGACAAAGTAAGCACATGACCGGAACACGATGATGTGGAGAAGATGACAATTCCGACGCTACGTGTAAGTTGTCGACTCGGTGCACTGGAAGCTCTGCTTCACATCGGGCCAGAATGGAACGTGAGAACGAGCGACCACAGCGCTTTGAGTCCGTCGATTCCGCAACAATTCGATCGTCACAGCAATTTGGCAGCAAGGCCCTTAAGCTGCCGTGGCGAGCATGAGAAGATGCCCATCCCTGTGAACCTTGAAGGAGATTTGTTATTGATACCCTGAAGAAAGTTTGAAGACCAGGATCATGATAGATCTGTTCCTGAAACCGTGAATGTTGTGCATGAAATGACACCAGAAAAACAGGAAGACCATTCTCGCGAGTCGAGAAGCTTTTGTTTACCGTTCACGTCACCTGCGTCTTCGGTGTGGAGTACGGCTTGCACGGCCTCAAGTCCATGCTGGATGCTCACGACCATTCCTTAAATTCTTCTCGCGTCTCGCCTCTGGAACCGACTCCAGCTTTTGTGACCTCCTCGTGATCTTACATCCAGTGTTTCAAGAGTGCCATCCATTGTCACCTTCTGCTTTCCCCCAGACCCACTACATTAATCTCCACTCATGTAGACCACGTGGCCATGAGTAATAAATCATCAACGTTTTTGTCCTCAAAATGGAAGTCGTTCCCCATTCCCATCTTACGGAGAACGGTAAGAGAACAAAGATGGTGGAACGGGGAATATTTATAAACTTCACACTCAACATCAAGCCGGTATAAATCTTTAAGGTGAGTAGTATCTGCGCAGTGTCGTGATAATTGGTACCAAAGAGCACCTTGGAGGGGTGATAGCGTTTTGACAAATGAGGTTATCAAGGACGATGTCCTGCACTGGCTACGCAAAGGTGCTAAAGATTTTTTTCCCTTAAAAGAAACACAGTCACTAAGCTTGGAGGAAGCGGCGTACCTTCTCTGGGTACTTTGGAACAAGTGTGTGTCCAATGCTGGAGAATACCTTGAAAATAAGCCAAGTGTTGGCCGAACCGTTAGGGTGGCTGGCTTAAGATCTCAGGGTCTTGAGTTCAAGACCCATGAATTAACACCGGGTGGGATGACTCAGCCTGCCATCCTTCTGAGGTCAGCGAGATGAGTTCCAGCGTGTTGGTAAGTAACAGGGGCATTACATCAGCGGTGCAGCTGCGCCCTCAGAAAATGACGCAGCCGGACAGCCACGGGCTGCATACGAATAAATAAATAAATATTGAAAATTAATCTTCTTTTTCTTCTTCATTCATATGTAGCACGAGGCTGTGGGGTAGCATCATTGGCTGAAGGTGCGGCAGTGTCGCTAATGCAGTGCCCTCTGCTGGTGAGAGCAGGAATTTGTCAATTTGTTCAGGGTGCCGGCGATAGCTCGCCTACTTTTCGCGAAGGACACCGTGGTATCTTTAACGTTCATAAGCTTAACGCAAGCAGATGCGACACCCGGCTTAACGTCCACCGAAAGGACGGCCAGAGCGCACCATACGATTCAACACCGTGTTTGCGGAGCACCACCCTGACAGTTTACAGTCGGGTCAGGAATCATCGAACCCAGACTAAACCGCTCAGAGGTAAGTGTGCCACCTCTGCACCATCCTTTCGGACCGATGCAGTAGATTAGACGAATGATATATTTATTCAGACTCACACAAAAGCTCGTTACTTACCGACGCAGCTCTTCCCCGTGAGGTCTGTCTGGTAGCCGATGTTACAGATACAGCGGTAACTTCCACGGAGGTTTTCGCACATGCCGTGTGGGCAGATCTCCTTGTCAAGAGCACATTCATTTATGTCTGTCAAAGAAACAAAGGTCAGACTCATGAGTGACCCCAAAGCTATTCTAACCCCTGACCTCAAGTCTGCCCTCTAGTCTTGAATCTGTGTGTGTGTGTTTGTTTTTGTAACCGTAACCCTCATTCTTTCTGCCTTCACTGATGTCTGGCATCCAGTATTTGTCGATGAATGAATCATGTGTATGCTCTCTGAATATGATAAGTTCTTCATATTACTCGTTGGACTTCAGAAGCTCCATTTTTGTTTCGCCGGGCGGTTTGTGGAGCAAAAGATTTATTATCATGATCACGATGCTTTTAAAGCAACTCCCTGAGCTTCAGTGGATGCACACGCAAATTACATTAGGCACAAGTCAACGCCAGCCACGATCCAGATGGGTCTACATCAATGACTCATGCTGACTTGTGTCCAAAAGCCGGAATAACTGTGTGGGTGTTCAGAGCGTACGGCATGCTGCGACACAGCTGTAATGGAGTCCTGGAGCATAATTCATCGGATGAGACAATGGCATTGACAAACAAACAACAAAAAAAATTTGTCTAAACTAGTGTCCTTTAGAGCTTTCGTGGAGAGCTGCGCTTTCGGACTCGATATCTTGTCGGTGCGCTACCTCGTCCGTCGGCCGTGATACCAATTCCACCGGTACACAGGGCTTGGAACTCATCTGCAAACAGAATCACACAGGCGGCCGTCACGTCCACTCAACATCACAAGGTATTCCAGGTCAATGATCTGTGGCACTTTGACGTCACCAATAGCACCCAGAATACATCTCAGGTCCAATGAAACCTACTGGTGACAAAATGTTTCAAAATATAGTTTTCATTCAGCCTCGATCGTGAGATATACTGCGGCTCAACTTCGAAGACAAAGTATTTGGTTACACCCATACAATGTCCCGTGGGTCAGGGGAAATACGACGTAATAATTAGGTGAAGGGAAACAATGCCACATGTGGTTTCGCCCGAGAATGTGCGTAAGCATTCCAGATTGTACAACCTCTTAAAATTAATTGGATTGCAGTCAAACCGTTCCTTTTGGTTTACCCAAAAAGGAACATTCGAACAAATAACTTCATTTCCGGTTTTTACGAGTACGCACCGCCGCACATACCTTGTTAGCTAAAGAAATACTTCTCAGGACGGTGCTTTGAAGGTTTTGCACCTAACTCCAATGCCGTGACTCTACTCACTCGAGTGCAGCGCCGGGCAGGGGTTGCACGGCTCTCCGAAGGCGTGCTTCGGATCGGAACAACAGCACTCGGACTTGGTGACGGCGCCCGGCAGGCCGCGGATGCACTGGCCATGCTTGTAACTCCCGTAACAGGTGCTACGCATGTGTGTGTCTGCGAAGCACGTCATGTCACCATGGTAAAAGGTCAAAAGGAAAAAGAAAACAAACGACTGATCAACCTGAGTTATGGTATACACAATCTCGATGTAAATATAGTGGTTGCGGTGCACTGATGACATCCCAGGAGATGAGACTCCGCGTGTGACGAGGTATATTTATTTGTCCATTTAACATTAATCATGGCTTAATTTGCAGGATGTCAAATGCTCGACTCTTCATCAACCTCTGGAGTCTAGACTTTCAAAAGATGATCGAGAACTTTCCGAGCGAGGAGAGTAGTATGCGTGATTATGATGGCTCTTAAATTTCCGACAATGGTGGCAGACATTGCAGTCTCAGCGCCTTCACAATATGGTGATTTGACCGCCGAGAGAGTGGCTCCAAGGCTGAAACCGATGAGCCTTTCAAATCCAATCATACGAATGTGGGGTGCACCTTCCTCTGGGAGACAAAGCTCACTCGTTCTTTGCTTGGAAGGGAGTTCCCACTATCGGTGAATAAACAGGCATTTTTTGGCGAAGCGCTTTTTCTTGGAGATCAAGACTCAGTCAAGAGCTTGAGCACAGAGATTTGAAGAGCAGAGAACCAACAGCAGGTCCGAGTGAGACAGGTAGCAGCTGGACGATGGACGTTAAAATAAAATGGCACAATAGTGAAATAAAGACAGTGGGGGAAGGATCAGGGAGGTTTAAAATCCTTATCGGTGGGAAAGGGAGAAACCCTGAGATGGCGATGAGAAGCCGTGATATGATGAAGGAACTGGATGGAAGAACAAGAGAGGAAACATATAGGGAGATGGTTCTATGAACCCGAGAAAAGACAGAGATAAGGGAGTGACGGTGAGCTGAAAGATTCGACGTGGGAAGACCAATCAAAACTAGAAAGGCACTCGGTAGAGCACATAGCTCCGCCAGGCTGAACAGCTTACGTTTTGTATCCCACTGACAGGCCCGAAGTGGATCTGGACATGAACTAAAAAATTTTTTTCTCATATCCAGATCCGGGTTCGGATCTTCATCAAATTTGAATTGATACGATCAACCAGACTTGAAGCTTTCATGTTTGATCAATAAATATTAGACCGACGGACACCTTTTGACGGACACCGACGGACATCAAGTAGACCGACGGACACCTTTTGAGACCCTTCCTTTGTCTCGTAAATATCTGTAAATGACAAGGTCCATTAGTTTGGGAATATAAAATATGGTCTATACTACAAGGTACACAATTTTGGGACAGGAGTCTAAAAACGGAAGTATATTTTAAATTGTGTTTGGTAAAATCAGAAAGGTTACAAGCAAACATTTGATAATCGTTCACTCACAAAGACAGTAATGAATAAACAAAGAGGAGGAGAGAGAGAGAGAGAGAGAGAGAGGAGGAGGAGGATGTAACACAGTAACCTGTGCGAAAGACGGTTGGGTTAGCTAAGGTTAATGGGAGTATAAAAGATCATGGGTAAAGATGGGGGATGACAGGATATGGTGGTGCACGGCTTCTTTGACCCAACTACTTCTGCAAGGTCATGACATAGTCGGGAGAAGTGAGGAATAAAAGAGTTGAGGTATGCAGTCAGCCTGGATTTTCGAAGTTTAACCAGGAAATTGTCAGACATGAGATCAGGGCCATCTCTCGAGACGGCTTGAGCATTTGATACAATCTGGCATTCCGCCTTGCTCTCCAAACTGCCTGCCTATGGCATCAAAGGCCAACGACACACACGGCTTATCGACTTCCTGTACTCTCGTGGCCGACGCAAGGCTCTCAATGGGATCTTCTTATCTCCTTTAGCTGTCAAGGTTGGAATGCACCAAGGCAGTGTTCTGGGTCCAGTCCTATTCTCAATCTCGATCACCGATCTCTCTGACTCTCTGAAAAAAATCCTCTTTATCTCTTGGGTGATGACTCCAGCATCTGCCATAACATGGCGTCATCCTTCGCATCGGTAAGAAGCAGCCTCTTCCCTCTCTGCAGACCTTGATAAAATCACAATTGCTGGTCAAACACTTCAAATGTCTTTTAATCCTGACAAATGTCATTCTCCCTCTGCCTCTCCGAAGGGACTGCATGGCAAACCCTCCAATATACCTCCTTAACAATCCTCTTAAAGAAGTTCAGCCATTCAAACATTTGGGTCTGACCATCGGCTGTGATCTTTGTTGGGCAAACCACACCACAAAGTTGACCTCCAAAGCCAGTCACCGACTGGGCATCCTCCTTCATATAAAGTCCCCTGCTTGGCACACCTGAACTCTTATTCACAAACAAGGCCTTCATCCGCAGCTTGATGGAGTACTGTCCTCCCCTCTGGCTCCCCTGCCTCACACCTTGTTCAGCTTGACACTGTGGAAACCAAGGCTTTCAAGATCATTGGAATCACCTGCGATTAAGCTGAGTCTATGGACGCATTACTTTCACACCGCAGCTCTGTGATCTCTCACTCTTTTACCACCTCCTTTTTGGTCTTGCCATCCCTCTCTGCCTGATCCCCTTCCCTCTCTCCCCCACCCCACCCCCAACAATAATCTGTAGGATGCACACAGTCTATCAGCAACCCCCTTCTGGTGAAACTGTCAAAATCCAGAACCACTGCTCTCACCTCCACTTATTGTTCCTCTTTTTCCTGCCCGAGGAACAAACTTCCACATTCTCTCTTCAATCTCATTCTTCCCTCCAGGTCTTCAAGACAGCTGTTCACCACCATCTCAAACCACCCCCGATACAAAACCATGATCTTTTCGACACCGGTTAAACCTTCCCAACCCCTCCCAAAATTTTGCTTCCGTATCAATCTTGTCCACCCACGTATCCTCCCCTTGCCCTCATTCTTCCCTATCCCTTATTTCTCCAAGACCCCCCCCCCCGCCGTTTTTGTCCCTCAAACCTGCTGTTGCTGCGTTTCCCCTCTCTTTTGACTGTTCCTTTTGTTCTGTTATTTCCTGATCCATTCTATGTTCTCACTCATCCACGAGCCTTGACTTTGCAGACAAAGAAAATATAAAAAGGGTGAGGATTACTGGAAGAACACGTGCATCCTGGAGTTGCTCGGGAGGGTCAGAAGACTGAGAGAGCGGAGGGAGGTAGAGGAAGCTATTAGAGGAAAAAATATTGCAGGCCAAGTTACATTTCAAAATCCTGAACTATATTTGTGACTCGATGTACCGGCCAATTCACATCAAGAGTTTCTCCGTAAAACGAGACGAGATTTGCGTTTTTTTTTTGCAGGTAGCTCAGAAGAGAACCTGTGTATCCCATTGTTCCTCAGATGCTGAGTCATCACACAATGCTATCATGTGCTGGGCTGCAAGGCATCGATATTTGAGCAGATAACGTCTCATTTATCGTACAGTGTCCGTGCAAACGCTTACCGATGCACACACGTCCATCTGTGCTGATGACCAGGCCAAGGGGACACTCGCAACGGAATGAGCCCTCCAGGTTGATGCAACGGCCATTCATGCAGATCCCCATTGTCTGGCATTCATCCACATCTGCGGAACACATGGACGTGAAAACGGATTCATCTGATATACTGTTCAAGATGACAATTAGCACCAAAGACAGAACCTCCGTTGTCCAATGGATCACTTTCAATGCCTTTTAGGGCACAATGTAAGTTTGGTAACAACGATTTAAATGGCGGTTCAAAAAATTTGGGGCAAGATGCCCCTGGAATGAACGATGGGGCAGGATGCCCCAGTCACCTCTTCGGTCCTGGTTCGATGTTCAGTATCCTGAATGTATGTGTATGTATATATATATACATATGTATACACAATCCGATGTATCACACTCTGTGGTACAGAGCGTCGGTGCTGCCAAAGCAGTTTCTTGGCCCGGGGGTCATGCTGGGTGGTTTGCCATCCCTTTCCCAGCAGTAAAATTTGGATTTGTTCAGGGTGCCGTCGATAGGTCGTCTACTCTTCCAACACCGCCAACCAACTAATGCTGCCAGACAGGACACCAGTTTAACGTCCATCCGAGGTATGGCAAGGCAAACACATTGATGAATCGCCCCGCCTGTGAAACATCGGGATGACGGTGTCAATGTGCGTCGGGATTCAAACCCAGGCTAGATGGCTCAGAGGAGAATATGCATCCCTCAGGTCTAAGTCATCCTGCCAGCCCTCATGCCAAGTGAGTGAGATGGAAGTAGTAATTCTTATCAGTAAGATACTCCATCAAGTGCAAAACAATCAAGTTGAGAGACTGTGCAATAAGATGTGGATATGATGTGCTAAGTCAAGCAGACTCTTCCTGCATCTAATCTTCTCCTTATTTCATTGTATCCGTCATGGGTTTGGCCTATCTAGTCTCATTCATAAGAACCCCCCCTCTACACTCACCCATAAAAATACCAATCAAACCTACCCCCGTCAGTACAAAGCGCATTTTACAAAACGATCAAACTTCCTACTTCCTCATCATGGATGCTTTTGGTTTTTTTGTTCCGAGCTTCCTGACATGTGCACAACCCACTTAAGCATGCCCATCACTGACAAAGCCGGCCCCATAAGAGGTGAACGTTGAGAGCAGGTGGATATTCAACATTACGAGATCAAAGGAAACCGTTCCCAAGGAAAGAGCTCAAAACTGCAGGAGCATTAAACAAACGTTTCGGTGCCTCAGGGGAGGGAATTCCCACTTGTTGCTTTCATCGAACGTCTCCACCTTCATGGTCGGGTGGTCACGCGTGGACTCTCCGAACAGGAGAGAGGGGTCATCTTTTGAACGTTGCTGCGGAGCTCCTGATTGCTCGAAAGCGCGTCATGTGCTTTCATGTCGGCCAATTTCCGATCCAACACGGAGGACTTCTGCATGGGTAGAGCTGCACTTTGTGGAATATTTCGAAGTGCTGACACACTTATGTGACGCGTTGAGCCCGTGACGACAGGCAGCGTCTCTTGGATGTCGCAAACCCTGCGCAGACGGACTGAAATCTGCATCGGAGAAAACGATGTTTTTACTTTCAATGCGAAATCAGAATAAAGATTGAATTTGAAAACACACTCTGAGAAATGCAGAGAAAACTTTGGCCTGTGGGTGTGTGCAGATCAAGCAATTGGTCGACCCAAAATTATTCAGAGGTTCCCGTCAGACAGGATGACTTTGAACACTTGTGACGACAGTAAATAGCAGCAATGACTATTCTTGTTTTCTTTGTGGGTTTGAATGAAAACCAATAGATAGAAGCATTACATAAATCGACCTGATACGTACAGTTTATTTTTTTGATGTACAGATAATTCCTACGACGGACAGAGAGTACTTCGGACATAGCCACAAGTGTCCAAGTTCACCCGACTGTTCCAAGTCACCAATCTGTTGGTTCCTAACCCACCTGAGATCCCCGATTTATCTTGAAAGTTTCAACTCCTTTTCAACTAGACATTTTGAACAAGTGATGTTGGAGGTAATTCAACGAACTATGAAAAGTGTTTCTGTGCGGTGTCATGAGAGTCATTACCCCCATGGAGTTAAGCAATTGGTCCATGTCCGTCCATCTGTCCGTCTGTCCGTCCGTCCGTCCGTCACACCAGGTTATGATCGTGAGTTTATGATCGAGGAACGATGTGGTTAAATTGAATGGTATGTCTTGAACACGGATCGGAACATGAGTAGGAAGACAAGTCTTCCGTTTTACCGTACCTTGCCTCAGAATTTGTCCTGATCGCACGTGCGCAGAGAAGATGCCTGCCTGGCAGTGCAACAAAATTGAAAATCAATCCAAACAGGAAACTTACTGTTTACAGGGATGTTATAAAGGACACAAACAACAGGCACGAATGACTAATGTAACGTGTTAGCTAGGGTGATGTAATCGACACTGCAGAAAATGGCGGTAAAACCCGGAATTAATTGATTTATGCGACTTTTACAATCTTTATTCAATTCAACTTTAATTATTCACTTGTTCACTGTAGAACACAAATCTTCTGTCATAATACTTCCAAAGAACCTCCGGTTTTGTTGTGCAGGAGTTCAATTTAAATGAAGGTTCAAGAGGTTAAATGAAGGAACTAAACTTCAGGATTTTTTTTTTTTAATTGAAGTACTGTACATATCTGAACATTGCATGGGGTATTGTGTTCGATGAACTCTCCAGCTTATTAATATTTTCAAGCATGCAGCGATTTACCGAGCATTGTTCTGTTAATCGCCCTCCAGCTTGTACTTCCAATCCCAAACTCACGTCCGTCACAATGTAATGGAGTTGAAATTTTAACCTTAAGAATATTAACCAGACTCGGTGGCGTAATGGCCGGAACGTCCGCTCTGAGAACGGTGGTTCGAACCACGGCCGAGGCTTACCAAAGACTTGGAAAAAAAAAATGGGATGTGCTGTTTCCTTGCTCGACACTCAGTTATTTTAAAAGGATAGAGCACTGACAAACGACCATCGCACAGGTTGAATGGGCCTAATGGTCTCCTCCTGCATTGAATCAATCCATCCATCCATCAGAACCACACTCTGTGCAGAGCATTGGTGCTGCCTAAGCAATCTCCTTGGCTATTTGGCACAATCCTGGACGGGTCCAACTCCGACACAGGATACCAGCAAGCTGGTACTCATTTTGCCAACCTCAGAAGGATGACAGGCTGAGTCAACCCCACCTGGGTATTAATTCAACAGCAGAGTAGGACTCAAACTCAGGACCCGAGGATCCCAAGCCCACCACTCCAGCCATTAAGCCAACACCAGGCATTGCATTGAACGAGGGAACTCGTGTTTAATATGGACTATAATGCTTGCAAAGATGAGAAAAGAAACCTTCATTAAACAGTTGCAAGTGCTGAAAAAAAAAATCCAACAAACATCCGCTGACCAACATGTCAACTGTTCTGTTTCGTACAGACTCATAATGATAACGGGATCAATAATGGCTTCGGGTAGGTTAACCGAGTGAACTCTCCCTACCGTGGGCTTGACGACATCTGCACCCCATTCTCAGGCGAAAGGAAACAAACTTCTTCCCTTATTCATTCGAGAACATATTGCCGGTGCGCTCCTTCAACTTAAATTTCATCCGAATTGTGATCGGTTCACACGAGGAGCTCCACCTCCAATTGATATCACTTTCACAAATCACAAAATCTCTGATCGGTGGCTTCCTGAAGAATTGCTCCAAGCCCGGCTCTTGAAGCCCAGAATGGAGGCAAAGTGCCGCGCTCTCCTGGAATGAAACCCTTAGCATCTCGATTAGCATCATATTTCATGGAGGAGCAGTACATGTGGAAGGCAAATACTTCGCATAAAGGTTTGCTTATTCTCCTGCTAACGATCCATGCACTTTCCCACAAATTCACCGAACGGATTTATTTAGACAAGTCAGAGTGATGTGGTGTTCTGACTGTGGTTTTCTGACCAGGAAGCAGCTTACCCAGGCAGTAGCGGCCTCCAGGTGCCAGCAAGAAGCCAGGCTTGCAGATACATTTGAAACTTCCATCTTCATTAATGCACATCCCGTTGAGGCACATATTTGTGGTTGCACATTCATCGTGGTCTGTCAAGGGGTCGAGTGGAAGGCAGCAATTGGGGTGGAGGGAAACACAGGGTAAGAAGGATGGCTAATTCAAAGCAGTGTGAGGAAATTCATCGTTATAAAAGTTCAGCGCGGTTGATAAGAGAAGAGCAAAGGAAAAACCACCATTTTAAAAGTCGTGCAAGTATGGCGAGACTTTAGAATGGCAAGCAACAAGTTAAAACTAAGGCTCAAACTCAATGTTTTAAAAGTCCTCAAGACTAGAAGCTCCAGTTGAGGAGGATAGCAAAGGGCGCCTTGGTCTCGCACAAGGAACACGACTCGGCAACAAAAAAAAAGACCCAGGACATCAAAAATGGTTCAAGTGGTCGGAATGAAGTGCCTTTTTGGGCTCAAAGCACAGTTTATTGTTGTAGCCTTTGTTGAATGATAACAGTCATCATGACCAAATGGCGGAAACACAGCTGGCAGCTTTTACGGCTTGCTTGCCTGGTTTTCTTCCTTCGGTCTTGCAGTGACGCTTTGGAAATAGAACCCGACCCCGGCTAATGAACAGACGGCGCAGCGGCACATCATCGGGGTACGAAAGAGCAGGCCTTTGTGGAGATTTGTTTATCATGCGTCATGAGATAAGATATGGTTGAGCAAAATGTTCTGGTGACTTGTAGTGCAGGATTGATTGGTAACCATCTTTGTAGGTTCCTGGAGGACGTGGGTTATCTGCAAGCTTAATTACTTCAGCAAGGCCGCCGATGACCATGCTGACTTATGATGCATCAGACATCAAATAGATTAAGGATAATGATGGTGCGCGAGGAATGGTGGTGTTACAATGATGCAGACACGTGAGAGGTAATGATCGGTGATCCCTTCAGGGTTTTGATTGAAGACCTTGCATTCTCAGAGCAAATTGTGCCTTACGCCTGGTTACGAAATATCGATTGACTTGCACGAAGCAATGAGACAAGAAGAGGGGGGAGAAGACTCTGACAATGACAGGAAGGATCATCTATCATGCTATGGGCTGGCCACAAGCATCACGTCTGTCTCTTCTGGATTCTGTGGGGGACTAAAGCCCAAAATTCTTGGAATATCCCACGATGAAGTCGAAGCATAAAGCCTGTTGTCCTCCCAATGCAGGCACGTCCGTGCCCTCTCTGCATTTCTCCTCTGGTCTGGCTCTCTCCACTCTCAGTCGACCGATGCTGTCCACCGACTCTGTCCACCGACGCTGTCCAAGACTTTCTTTTTACCTCTTTTGTTCCTCTTTTCTCCCGTTTTTGAAACTGCCTTCCAGACATGTCTCAATTGTACTCCTCCCTGTTGGGCTTCAAGTAAGCGGTTCCCCACCATCTCATGTCACACCCCATCACCACCTGCGATCCTTTCTTCCCCCATTAACCAGACTTCTCCTAACCCCTGATGTGCAGGTTACTTTGTTTCTTCCACTCCTCTCTTGTTGTTAGCTTATTCCTTTGCTCGTTGCATCCCACCATTGCCAAACTGCCCCAATGGCACCTCATTCCTACATCGGCCTCAATTTTGTACAGAAAAATAAATAAATAAAAAGGACAATCCTAAGTGAGGTTCTGTTGATTTCATCCATTTTTTGCAAAGCGCAGTTTGTCCAGCTGTTTGCTTGTCTCTTCTCTTTCAATTTCTTCTTACCTCCACCACCAAAGGTGGACGAAGGCGACGTTTTCAACTCTCTGTCTGTTCGTCACTTGAAAAATCAAAGATTCGCAAGAAAATTGGTTTGTCTGTCCCTTTAGAAAATTGGAAAATTGGTTTTAAGACCCCCAATACCCTTTAGACCAATAAAACCCCCAAGACTCCCAATAACCTCTAGAGCCCTTAGACCCTTAAGACCCCAAAGACCCTTTATAAGCACAAGACCATTAAAGGTCCACAGAATCAGAAATTCATGTTTGGTTTAATGAACAGATATGGCAAGCCTGGCGTTGGCTTAGCACTGAAGGTGGCTGGCTTGGGATCTTAGGGTCCTGAGTTTGAGCCCTGTCAGCTGCTGAATTAACACCAGGTGGGGTTGACTCAGCCTGTCATTCCTTCCAAGGTCAGCAAAATGAGTACCAGTGTACTGATAATAATAGGGGTGCTGCATCAGTGCATAGCTGTGTCCCTAACCAATGATGCAACCAGCAGCCACAAGACTGCACATGAAAGTGTGTGTGTGTGTGTGTGTGTGTGTGTGTGTGTGTGTGTGTGTGTGTGTGTGTTATCGATATGGCTTCACTTAACACTTAATCAATGTTTCTTTCTTGAATAAATATCCTGAAACAAAGACTTTAATGTTTCTTGGTGTCCGTGTATGCAAGATTGGCACCCCCCCCCCCCCCAAAAAAGACAATGTGATTATGTCATATATAAAGTGATCCGCTACATCCTCTGCAGGATACTTTTGCATCAGTACTTGTGTTTATGTGTGGCTTACATATGCTCTCTAAATCCTGATCTCTGAAAAAGTACTGAGAATACCATCTTGATGTATTGCTGCTGGTTGTAGTGCTCAACATAACCAAAGATGGTGTGAGTATGAATGTTTTCCCACAAGATCCAGCTGGAAGGAAAATATAGACAGCCAAGGTAAAACTGTCTCGAGGAAAGTGGCATGGCACAACTACTTCAAACGTCAGTTGCAGCTCCCATGTTGAAGATAACTCGTCCGACACCGGCCGGTATTCCCAGTTTGCGATGAGTAACTTGAAGCGATTGAAAGCCGACGCGATCCCCATGAAGATTAGAGATAACTCGAATCGAATGGAAAAGAAGAAAATGGACAGAACAGCTGCAGGAAAGTGCCAGACACCGAGGGTAAGGAGCGTTTTTGTTTTTTCGCATTTCTATTTATCATCGCCCATGATCGCCACCAATTTAGTCATCAATCAGTAACCTTCTACGTTACATATCAGACATACAGTACGTACAGGTACAGCCATATCAGACATACGTACAGGTACAGCCGTATCAGACATACAGGTACAGCCGTATCAGACATATGTACAGCCGTAAGCAGGGCTAATTGTAATACACGTGTAGCTTCTATGTGCCCGGCAGTTGATAATCTCGAGAAATGGACAAAACTATGAAATGATGTTTAATCTCCATGATCATGGTACATAGATTGACAGCAACAAACAACTTTCACATTGTGGTGCCCATTATTTGCGAACACATGGGCTGGCGCGTGCTGGGCATATAAGAATGGTGGGAACAAATTTTCAGGGCTGGAGAAACACTGTGCGCGATGCATGAAAATACATGCACGACATTGAAAGGATCCACAAGTTCGAAACTGAAATAATTAATTATTGTCTGACTTCTACTTTTGAGCTTTGTCACATGATTTACCAGCACATTACCTATAGGTTGATTGCATCACCCTCACCCCTCACAGTGACACACACACTTTTTACTGTGAGTAAACTTACACATGCAATTGTGACAACTCCTCAACACAAAACCTCAACCTCCCCCTCCAAACTCGATCCCATCTTTTCTCTCCCCAATCCCCTCACCGCAATCGAACCGTCAACTCCCCTCCCCCCTCCCCCCATCTCCCTCCTCCAAACGAAAGTTCACAACCCCACCTCCCCCTTCCAAAGTTGTGCCATCTTTACTCTCACTCTCCTCCTGCTAATAAGAGCAAATGGGTATTCCCACGTCGAAACAGCAGAATGTGAAACGTTAAACTGCTTTCCTATCATTCTGTCATGGACTACACAGAAACCCGTCAGGGGCCATTTAAAAATTATATTTCACATTTTTTGCTCAAATCTGACACTCCCAACCACCTGGAACACCCCGTAATGCTTCAACAGACACCCCATAAAATTTTACATTAAGCTCGATGAAGACACCCTCCCTCACCCTATTTCATACCTTCATCCCGGGATGCTATTTATCCCATTGTTTTTTTTTTTTCAGCGACTGCGAACTATATTTGAAAGATAGGGCCAATACCCCTGGGCGCTCACCTGGTAGCAGCTGGGTAAGATAACCAGAAAACCACTGGTAGGCACGGATGATCCACAAAATATGTAACGGAGAAGAAAGTAAATCCGTATGGATTTTTTATTTTTTTTTAATGATGTGAACAATCTTTGATACATCACAGGTGATAAAGGTTGTGGTCAAGTTTCATTGAAATTGTGTGTGTGGTTTTGGAGCAGAAAGCAAATGCATATTTTGGGGGGCAACCCCTTAAACCCCCATAGACCACAATTTTTCTAATGCCATGAACGAACTTTGGTACGTCACGGGTGATGAAGGCTGTGGTGAAGTTTCATCGGAATTTTGTGTGTCGTTTCAGAGAAGAAGGTGAAAGTATTTGTGGACGAACGGACGGACGGACGACGCGCCCATCCCACAAGCTCCCCGGAACTACGTTCCAGGTGAGCTACCAAGTAAAGGCGGTATTGTGTACCGTCAATATGTATTTCTTAACCAAAAAGTTGTAGATAGATGATAACAAAACTTGGTGAATGAGTTGGTTCGATGACAAGAACAAACCGATTAGATTCGGTTCAGATCGGCAGATCCAGCCCATCAGTCGGATACAAAATGGCGACTGTTCAGCCTGGTGGAGGTATTCGCTCTACCGAGTGCCGTTCTCGTTGCCATTATAATTACGCAGGCTGTTCCTCCTTGTTTTTATTTTTTAAACTTATTTTATCTTTTTCATTGATTTTGTGCAAAGCAAATATTCCTGAAAAGTGGAGCGAGTGAAGGTAATACAAAGAAAAAAAGGAAGAAAAAAAAAAAATGAAAAAGGAAAATAAGTGCAGCAAGAAACAAAGGAACAAACAAGAAAACAAGGAGGAACATCTTTACAGTCTTTTGTATGTAGCCTGTGGCAGCTGGTTGCATCAGTGCTGGGAGCATGGTTGTGCCGTTGATGAAGTGCCCCCTGTTTCCAGGAAGCTGGGACTCGTTTTACCAACTTCGGTAGGATGACAAGCCGATTCAACCTTTTACGGCACGACAGTGGCTCAAACTGAAGACCTTAAGATCTTAAGATCTTAACCCTTCGTCGCTGCGCCATGAAATAGTAAACTTGTTTGAACACTATCCTTGCGGCAGCAGCGATCCAGAAGTCTGTAATACTCTTGCTCCGATGAAGGGTTAATGGCCAAAACGGCAGCGTCGCCGTGCTTCCCCACAGCGGTTGGCATACCTCAACCAACATCCCATTAATTTAATCCATTGTTCTACCTGTCCGCTGATGCACGAACAAGACTAATTATTAATTCTGAAAATTTGCAAAAACCTGCTCCCCAACAACACTGCGGATATTACATGAAAGCAAAACCAATCACAAATGTATACTTTTCTCTTACGCATGGGACGATGGGCCATTTTAAGCTGCACCTCAAAAGAACAAAACCCAAGGGTTCATGTGTGCACTTAACTTTCTGGCGCACACGCCGTAGTACCGCGGCCAGAATGAACACTTACGATACGTGCAGCACATCTGCACAGCTCAAGATTATTTAAGCAAACGTTGTCTAAAGTCACTTGAGTAAGGGGAGGCACGTCGGAAGAATCAATCTTCCTGCTTCTTCTTCCGGAAGAATCAATCTTCCCCACCAATCTTCCTGCTCACACTGCCCCCTCCTATGTTCCCCTTAACCACACAATCTCAGCTTCCCCCTCCCAGTTTTTCAATCACACTGCCTCGCTTCCATTTTCTCCCTCGCTCTTCCCTCTCCTAAATTCACCCTCACCCATCCCCTCCCAGCTTCCACCCCCCCCCACCACACCCTTTCTCAGCTTCACTGTTGTCTTACGCCTATCCAAGTTCTCCCTCCCCATCTCCACATTCCTGCATGCTGGCAAAAGTGCCTCCTCCCCTGTCCATAACTGTGTGGACTTCAAACATCTGGAGCCTCCGCTCCAACCCTACAGATCTCTCAATCCAGGCCACTGCTGATAAACTGGACATCATCTGTTTAACAGCATCCTTCCTCCAACAGAACATCCCTGACTCCTTAGTGTCTCTCCTGGCTATCGTCTGCGATGCTTCGATAGGACTGAACCCTATCCAGCAGCAGAAATGCACTTTACATGAAGAACTCCATTTCTCACTCTCTGTGCAGTACCCTTACAACTCAAACACCCCAAGGAGTACCTTTGGCTGTGACTTCCCCTTCGCTCACACCTCTTGCTTGTCTGTGTGTTGTACCATCCTCCAAACAGTGACGACCACATCTACATCTTTCTCGGCCAACATGGACCACCTTTTAACCACTCATCCCAACACTCTCTTCCTCATATGTGGTGATTTCAATTGTCATCATGATAATTGGCTGAGTGAATCGGTACCTCCATCACCTGCCATGGCACTTCAGCAAAGGACTTCTGTGACTGCATGGGTCGGAATCGGTATGTGAACTTTCCAACCCGGATTTCTGCCAAAGGCAAATCCTCCCTGCTGGACTTGGGAATGACCACCAATTCTTGGAATGTCTCCTGTTCTTCCTCTGTTCCAATTGGTTCATCTGATCATGTGTTTGTGAGAGTCTACATCTCTCTGGCTCTTCTCATAGAGCTGCCTCAGTGCCGGCGAGTCTACCAGTT
This sequence comes from Eptatretus atami, assembly GCA_035128595.1. NCBI lineage: Eukaryota > Metazoa > Chordata > Myxini > Myxiniformes > Myxinidae > Eptatretus > Eptatretus atami. Next base: position 131,347,000 of record CM068959.1, on the reverse strand, counting down.
CACTCAGGCTGACTGGCAGGGACTGCAAGCCACCACATCACTTCAGGACTGGTCTCCTATATGAGCCCTGATATAAACTCGGTCTGGGAATTATTTACGATAAATCGGCTCTCCCTGACGGACAGATTCATCCTATCTCGTCTTCAGTTATCATACCCTTCCTCCTGCCCATGGTGCACTGAATCCTGCAGTGAGGCAGCTGCAACTGAAACAACTTGCCTTCTGTTATTGGAAGGCAAATCTGACTTAAGGCAACCTCAGATCTCAACACAAAGCCCGCAGCAAGTACATCCAGCCTATACCTCAGGAAAGCCAGAAAACAACGACTGTCGTCAACCTCAAAACTGAACTTTCAAACTCGTTTCCCTCCTCCAAAACCTGATGGCGCCTTGTGAAGTATATCGATGGAGTATGGCCGTGCTCCATCATCCCTTCCCTCACTTCAAATGGCACCACAGGTGACTCTGCTCGTGATAAGGCCGAATGCCTCAATTCTGTGTTTGCTTCCAAATTTTGTGTCCCCAACCCATTGTTCTCTGCACCCACCCAACCCAATCACATCCAACTACTCCTGGACTCTGTCACTTGCTCAACTGAGAAGGTGGAGACATTTCTGGCAACCCTCAACTCTGACTCTGCAACTGGACCGAATGGCATCAGTGCAAGTCCTAAAAACCTACTCTGCTGCTCTTGCACATCCTCTATCTGCTCTGTTCACCCTATCATTTGCCCTTGGTCATCGTCCAATGTTCCCAAATGTTCCAAAATTATGGACGCTCCCAAATACACTCGGAAGTCAGCCAACATGACTGCATTGCATAAACGTTGTGCAAAAACAGATCATCTTAACTACAGACCTACCACTAACAGCTTGCTTCGAATCATCAGCAATGTCATGGAATCCATTATCACAGTCGACGCCAAACCCTTTCTTTTCTCCAATGGTTCGATCTCAGGCCATCAGTTCTGATTCAGACCCGCTCAATCTTCCTTGAACATGCTGCTTCTACTCTCACACAATGGATGGAGGTCCTCAATGGCAGACATGAGTTCAGGGCTCTCTGAACATATCTCGAGCATTCAATACACTTTGGCATTCTGCTTTGCTCTCCAAACTCTCTAACTATGACATTACAAGGCTACCTCCACACATGGCTTACTGACTTCCTCTCGTCTCATAGCCAATACGTGGCTTTCAACGGGATCTTCTCATCTCCTCTCCCTGTCATGACTGGAATGCACCAAAGCAGTGTTTGGACTGTTTTGACGGTAATAAATTTCATGAATGATCTCTCTGACTCTCTGGAAAAATCCTCTATCTCTTTGCTGATGACTACATCCTCTGCCATAACATCCCTCATCTTTCAGATAGGTATACAGGAGTCTCTTCCTTCTCTCCAGACTTTGATAGAATCACAAGCTGGTTCAACACTTGGAAAATGTCTTTCAATCCTGACAAATCTCACACTCTCACACTGTCACTCAGAAAAGACCATGTGGCAGACCCTCCTCCCATCTCCTTCTGAAACAATCCTCTTCAAGAAGTTGAGTCGTTCAGACTTTTGGCCCTCACTATCAGCCATGATCTTTCTTGGGGCATCCTCTGCTGTGCAAAGGTCTTTCCGTTGCACACCTGAACTGTACTCTTATCCACTTGCAAGGCCTTCATCCACAGCTTGATGTAGTACCACGCTCCCTTCTGGGTCGTGCCCCGCCTTCACACCTTGCTCAGCTTGATACTGTGGAAACCAAGGCCTTCAAAATCATTAGAATCTCCCACAAAGAAGATGAATCTCGGATAGTATCACTTTCACATCGCAGACAGGTTGGCGGTCTGTCTGTTTTTCTTCCACCTCCTTCCTACTATTGTACCCTCTGCTTTTTTTTGCTCTGTATCCCCCCCCCATTCCAGGTTTCTGCAATGTGCACTTGGTCTGCCAGTAACCCCCTCCTGCTGAAACTTCCAAAATCCAGACTCACTGCTCACCACCACTCATTTGTTCCTCTTTCTTCCAACCTGTGGAACCAACTTCCTCGGTCTCTTCCCTCCAGGGCTTCAAGACAACTGGCTTGGTGATGAATCTCAGGCGGTGGTAAACAGCTGTCTCGTGCTTCCCACACCCACAACCATGATCTTCTCCACCATCAACCCTCCCAAGCCCACCTCTTTTCAAGTTTCCAGTTTTTCCTTCCTGAGAGTTTGCAGCTGTATCCATCTTGTTCACCCCCCCCCTTGGTCCTCCGCTTGCCCTCATTTCGTATTTCTCCAAGTCTCCTCTCGTTTGTCTCTCACCCTACTGTTGGTGTATTTCCCTCTTATACTGTTTATTTCCAAAATTATTTTTTCATTCCTTTATTTCCAAAATTTCCAAAAATTTCCAAACATTCTTCTGAGATAGTAAGCAATGCAAAAATAACCAGGAATTGACAATCTGAACATTTTTGTTTCGGAAAATTTTCGGAAAAAATCAAAAGATGTTTAACTTTTCATTCACCTCTGGCCAATCAGCTGAACCGTGCCCAATTCCATCAGATCTGGGAAGCGAGGTGAAATCGAACATTGTTCGTACTTGGATGGAAGACCCCCATTAAAGGCTAGGTGGTGTGTGTGTGTGTGTGTGTGTGTATATACAGGTGTCATACAAACTCGATGAACTTGATAAGTCCAATGAAGTTGGTGGAAGAACCATTGCATACGGCACATTACCGTATCCCGCTACATTTCCTGATCGACGGGGCAGTTCCATCCTCCATTTCATAGCAATCAGTAGACCCTTCATTTCTGAATATGGATGTTCCCAAATAAAAGTGTGCTTTTTCATCAACTTGATATTTTAATTTATTTATTTCTATAGTACAAACAAAATGATAATGTACAATGATGATTTGACTTTGGTAATGAAGAAATACAACTGCAGACCAAACATTATAATTTGTCATTTTATGTAATGATAGAACACTTGATATAACTAAACGACCCCCTGTGATCAATAATGAATGCTGATAGTAAGTTGTAGTTGTATAATGGTAGTGAAAATTAAGGTATGGGGTTTTACTACTCGTGATGGTTATGAGGTTGTTTGGACAGTTAAAGTGATCATTGCAGACAGGACAGTTGGACAAATCCCATTAAAGGAAGACGCGCTCCCCGAGACCCCTCGCCATTACTCGTGCTGCACCCAGTGCCAGTTTAAGTCTGATCAGATTCTTGCTTTGCATCTCAGATTTTTCACCAATCAGCTGAGCTCCCAAAAACGAGCAATAAAAGCACATACAAACGCAGTTTTTGAACACAAAGCAACTAAACTTCCACCTTCACCGGGTCAGCCAGCGCGAGGATCAGAAACGCAAGCACAATGACAATCGGCACGGATCAAAAGGAGACCCCTGAAGTCCAAGTGACAATAAGCAGAGCACGAGGCCAAGCACATGGCTCAAGGCCAAGCTGTGTCGGGAGCATACCAGTACAGCTGTGTCCGTCTGGAGTGAGGTCAAAGCCGGCGTTGCAGATGCATTGGAAGTTTCCTTCAGTATTAATGCAGCGACCATTCGTGCAAAGCCGCTGGCTCTGGGCGCACTCGTTAATGTCTCAAGGGGGGATGGGAAGAAGGGAGGGGGAGGGAAAGCTGAGGTGGCACAAAGAAAAGGACAGTGATTACGTGATCCTACATTTGTCAATGTCGACGAATGATCAGAACGTACATGCTCTGTTGAATTAACGTGGAATCATGAAACAAGGAAGTATCGGCTGAAAAATTCGAAGAAAGAAAAATGTAAAGAGAAGGTGAAAAAAAAAGGTTAACATTCAAGGTAACAGAGATCCATTCCTGATTGTTGCCCACTAGGTCATTGGCCTTTGTCTTTACTGTTAGAACATTCAATTCTTGTGCTTCCCAACATGGCAGGAGTATGGGGGTAGGGGGGAACTTCCTTAGTTGCTGAAATATTAAACTGGAGTGTTGCTGACACTTCGCCGCTCTCGAATAATGACTTCTTCTTTTCTTCTAGTGAGAGGAAAAAACATTAATGTTTACAATCTCATTAAAGGATGGTTGGTGGGACAGAGGGCTTGACTGTAAATAAAAGATAAGAAATCATCGGTTTACAAAAAAAATGATTCGAACAGAACTAATGAAGCAAATTTGAGTGACTCGAGTGCACAAGGTTATCACAATTTTGGTGCCTGTGGAAAATAAGAATAAAAAAAAGAAGACCACTTTCCAGCCAAGCCTGCGATGCCGAGTGGTGCAGGCCTACGCAGCTGCAAACCCAGACCAAAGAGTCGAAATGGCTTCTCCAAGGTCTCGCCCAAAGTAAAGCCAGAAACGGGGCGTTTTTGCTCCTTTCTCTCATCACTGGTAGAAACCCCCGGGGTGAAGAAAAAAAAAACAACAAAAAAAATAAAAAAACGTGGTGTGCACCATGTGGTGATTTTCAAACACCCAGCCTACACCCGTTCCCAGAAGATGTTCCAAACAAGTCACAGCGTGCCACTAGCACGTTGTCTGCTCAGTTGCGTGTGAGCAAGTACAGCTGTGGGGTCAGGCCACTTCGATTTGAGAAACAAACAAGGAACAAGGCAGCTGTGAAATTTACTCAGCTCTGTCCTACATCACAAGAAACACATTCCGCAAGTTCTTTTGTGACCTTTGAGAAAAAGGACGCATCAAAATGCGGAATGAATATCGGTGACCTGAAGAAGTCATTGGTCTTGCGACGACGGTTGTCTCGTGTAATGTTGATTTTAATTATGTTGTAAAAATGGGAAAAACCAATCGCGGGATATTTTTGAGCGCAACTCCCTTCCGCCGCACCCGACCCCCCCCCCAGCCCCACAAAAAAAAAGGCCGGAACACAATATTGAGACCGAGGTAAATTTGCTGTGTCGATAAAGGTGGCTGTGTCGGCGGAGATCAAACCGATTAAATTGCAATACCGAAGCACAGCAAATTGCCCATTTCTACAACATCTCTGGTCAGGTTTTTGTACGGTTACAGATTGTGATTTACCCAAACACTCGGTGCGCGTCGGAGATTTTTGGAAGCCAGCGTGACAGCGGCAGTAGTACGAGCCAGCTGTGTTTATGCAGTCCCCATGGGTGCAAGGAAGACTCAGGCATTCGTCCACATCTAGAAAGGAAGGGGGGGGGGGAGAAAATCCACACTGGTGCACAAGAGCAATCCATTGGCTTTAGCTGATCTGCCCCAACTTTATTCCTCAAAATCATTCTCTCTGAGCGTGTACATCTCCCAATTAGGTATCCCATGTACGCCCGCACCCCTCCACCGTCCCCCTCCCCACACCTTCCCGTACAATGTAGCGATTGGCAAAAAGAAACAGTGAAGATACCTACCAGCACACAGACCCACGGCATCCACCTGATAGCCAGGGTTACAATCGCATCGAAAACTCCTTGGGATGGGCACGCAGCGTCCGTTCAGGCAGGCATTGGGGTAAAGGTGGCAGAGATTCGTTTCATTTCCAGGCAGCACTTCTGTGATGCAGCAAACTGAAGTAAGAAACCTAAACATGCTGCTTAAGATAAACTCTGTGCATTACCACACCATCTTGGGTAAACTATGAAGGATGCTGTATGAATACGGAAATATATATTATTATTGTTATTTTATTATCATTATTATTATTATTATTATTATCAGTGCTACTACTATGTATTTCCAGTTCTAGTTTGATTTGACAAGGAAAAATCAAGTCGAGCCAACAGCAGGATACCCTTTCCTTTAATGGATGCTGTGCCTTGGGTATACAGCAATTGGAAGGAGTTAGCCGAGTTGCAATTCTCAAAAGAATATCAGCTGATTCAGTGGATTAAGGAACCCAAAACTATAAAAAGTGAAAAGGTAGAAATGCCAACTTTTATAAAGACTAATCAAATTATACAATGAAATCCAAGAACACCAATAAAAAGACACCATTTTAAATGTCCTCACAGCTTACCTGGAGGCCTGGGACCTCGAGGAAGACCAGGTCCGATAGGAATTCCTGGGCCAAAAGGGTAACCAGGCCTAGATGGGCGGTAAGGTCGAGTAGGAACACCAGCGGTTACAGGTAAGCCAGGCCAACTTCCAGGAACGATAGGCTTTCTCGGTCCAATGGGGTAACCTGGACCCACCGGAAAACCTGGACCCACCGGAAAACCTGGACCCCCAGGTCCCACCGGAACACCTGGACCCACCGGAAGGCGTTCACACACGTGCTCATATTCCTCTGCATGATATAACCAATAATGGGGAGAGAAAAGAGAGAACACACATGAGATGCTATTTTTATTTAATATCGATTACAAACCTTTTTAGCAAAATCTGCAAACATAAACCTCGTAGCGTAATCAGATTCGAATCCGACGTACACCTATCCTTTTCTCATGTTTTCATCTCACTCAAAATTGTCTTTAATGCAAACACATTATCTGTTCCATTCTGCAACCAATTCCCCCACTGTTATACCTTACAAGTTGGGTCACCCGATGGGGTTATTTAGATTTTAGTAAACCATCATGAAGATTGAGTTTTAAACCAGTAGCAAAGATTAACCCGGGAGTGCACCATGGCAAGGATGGGTCAAAAGGCCATATTTGTTGGTTTCCACGATCGCGGTTTTAGCTATCGCGGCATTTTCCAGGAATCTAATCCCCATGATATTCGAGGGTTTACTGTACTGATGAAATATCCATCACAAACATGAGGCATCTGGCCATCTCCAATCCTTAACGGCAGCTTTACAAATTCACCTGCATCGTGATCACCTCGAAAGAAGGATCACATGTTTGTTGTCGGACGAAGAGCTTTTACTGTACATACTTCCATCGATGTGAAGATTTGAGGCAAGCATCAATCTTAATTGGTTTTTGTGCCACCATACGCAACTGGAAGAGTTTGGCAGAAGTCTCCTGACTACACTAGGAAAACCCCACCCATGTGGTCGCTGCTCTTGAGTATGTCCTTCAGCATTCAGTAAAAAGCTTCCACTGCCTGTCGATGTGATATTGTAAAGTTCATCCCAGAAGATTACTTTACACTCATTCAGGGGGGACGTCAAAGCCGAGCCACGTTTTGGGTTAAGTGGGATCATAAATGTCGAATTGGCTGTCCGTCCGCCTTGAAGAAGCTGGGCAGCAATCTCACTGCTGGGAGCAACCAATGTGACATGACCACTGGAACATTGCCTGAGGTGGAATTCCGACGATGGTCGAGGCAGTTGCACCACGTCCACCTTCCTCAAACAAGCGTGGAGGGGAGAGGTGGCTTTCTCCGGGTATGGCCGAAACACCGCCCAGAAAGGGTGGGCCCGTGGGAACCCTGTCCAATCAAGGCGGACAGTGACGTGTGCTTCATCGAGCCCCGCCCCAGACGGGGGCTCTTTTGTTGCCTTTCGTTCGTTCTGAGGAGATTGGGGAAGAGAGGAGCGCATCTGAGGGGATTAGAGAAGAAAGGAGCACGTTGGTTGGGTGCGTCGTGTCGTGTTGTTGGTGGTTCGTGGTTCGTTCGTGGAGTTGGCTGGTTCTTTTGCTGGCGTTTGTGGAGCCTTCGTGGGTCCCGTCCGCGACCCTGATCTCCGCCCGGGGACTTTGACTGCTCCACGCGGGTTCCTCCACGGGCACGAGCCCCGCGCGTGTGACTGTGGGCCGAGCCGCACCACCATTGACAGGTGCCACACCGTGTAGCACCCCCTACCTCCAGCGTGCAGGTTCCCTGCCGAACTGCAACCCTCCAGCTCGTCTCTCCTTCTCTGGCTGCGGGGGTCTTCAATAAAATATCTGTGTGTGTCTGAGTGTGCTGGGCCCGTCTTTTAAGTAGAACTGCATCAGTGTTATTCCACCATTGTAAATATTCCTTGTATATTCCGCGATAAGTCTTCCCTGTGCCTTTTTATTGTAAATAAACAATTGTAGAAATGTTCCCAGTTCGTTTCCGTCCTTTCTGGCATTGGTCCAGCATGGTTCGGATCTGAGTTTAGGCGGGTATTTTTTTATACCCGATAATCCGTTCATCGTAGCCGGTACGTTCTTGGCAGGCCCGCTCGACTGCATCCGAGCCGGAAAGGTAGTTGGCAGCTGCAAGTCGGTAGAGTGATCCGGTTCGGGCAAGACGTGCCGAGGGCGTGGAATCCCGGTAGTCGAAATTGCGTAGTTAATTAGGTAAATTGTTCTAGACAAAAAGACCCTACGCTACGCGGTTGAGATATTGGCGTCCACGGTCGGTTCAGCGACCCGCCAGCTTACGGAGTTATCGAGAGCGACGGCCTACAATCCGGGAGTCTGGTGGAGACGACGTAATCCCCCACCTAGTGGTCGTTCTCGCCACTGACCCCCCCCCACCGCCAACATATTATATAATATAATATATTATATATATAATATATATATAATATATATATATATTTAATAAACAGGAATAAATTCCTGAGTGGGGCTAGTGTGAAAAAATCCTGACAACCCAGGACTCAAATCCAAGGACCTCATCGCAATCATCGCAACGACAGCCCACTGAGCTATTGAGTCTTCAGGATAACCTCAGGAGTAACCAATAACAACCAATCAATGTAAATCGACAAAGCAATTAAGTCAACTTACTTTGCACATGTTGGAATGTCGCTAAACTATTCATGGTGGACTCGCAGGGTACCCATCTCCGATGTCTTCGTAGATGTCTCACCTCAATTGGTAGAAATGGGAATTAATTGTGAAGTGATGACGTGGCTCATGACATGTGGTGCATGTTTACCTTATAGACAATGGCATTCCGCTCAGAAGAACTATCATTCGTGATTAAAATTGGAAAATACACTGGCATTTCATGTCATATCGTTTGGTGAATGGTATCCCGCACAGCTTCAACATTTTGTCGTCGAGGTGACACCAGCAATCTAAGTGTTTGCAAAGGTCAAGATGCCTTGATTACCTCCACAAAATTGCGTGAGAATGCCCTAACTCAGTATTAAAGTACAAAATAATAATTGTTGCAGTGTTCTTTCTTTTTATTACCTGTTCTTCACCTAGTCTCGGTCAAAATGTTCAGGAGTTAGTTGTGCGCATATGCAGATGCTGAATGTAGGGGGAGAGGAGGCGAGGTGGGGTAGAGGGTAGTGGCGTCACAGCACATAACCATGCTCGGGGAGTGCATACTCTTCATGTTAATTTTGAGCTACGTGGGTGTATATCTATACTTCACAAACCATTTACTCCACTCCACACTCCCACTCGTCTCTCTTCAAAGATCTCATATTTATAAATAACAAAAAAAAAAACATGCTGTTACTTGTTAAAAATATCAAAAGTACACGTTCTTTTGCCAGTGTTTCAAATAAACAACAAATAAAAGAAAAAAAGACATAATTATAAGATGCAAAGGATCGGAAAGTTAGAGGGGAATATAATATATAATATAATACCATTCCTTTAGTATGCTTGGTGTTCGCTTAATGGTTCGGGTGGTGGGCTTGGGATCACAGGATCCTGAGTTCAATCCTGCTCGGCTGTTGAATTAATACCAGGTGGGGTTGACTCTGCCTGTCATCCTTCTGAGGTCGCGTAAAAATGAGTGCCAGTATGCTGGTATCCTGCGTCGGAGTGGCGACTCGTCCAGGATTGTGCCCAATAGCCCAGGAGACTACTTAGGCAGCACCAACGCTCTGCACAGAGTATGGTCCCAATGGATGGATGGATGGATTCATTTTGTGCCGTAAGAGGGCGTCATCGGGCTGCCGAGGCAGTTTCCTTGGCTGGGAGTACAGTGCTGGATGGGTCGCCACTCCGACGCAGGATATAAAGTGTGAATTTCAGTGAATAAAATAACACAACGAAAGCTGTAAGTGTGTACAGATTTGTTCATCGGTTTTGTGGTGACAGACACATGAGCCAGACTGCAGGATTGGATCCAAAACAAAGCTCTCCAGAAACCGACTCGCATTCCCCAAACTCTCTGGGATGTGATTGAACGTAAATAAATAAATAAATAAACCCACAAAAATGACTCCAAAACTTGCATTTGCTTAACATAACAGTTTTATCAAAATGGTCAAACCAAATAGGTTGTCTTTTTTTTTAGTGTAAAGAGATCTTTAAATAATGCTGGAAGGATAACGCACTTCGACACTGGAAAATTCAAATGGGACAGGTGGCCCACATGTCCCGTTACTGCGGTTCACAAATAATTATCTTGTCGTCACATTAATAAGGTTGGTTTGTGTTGCGAATAAAAGAGTAATAAATCTAAAAAAAAAAAAAAGGAACAATACATCAACGGCGGGAATGGTTACCCAGATCAAAGGAAAAACAAAAACAAACAATGGCTGCGGGTAACAGGACATACGGACCACCATGTCCATTTGAATGTTCTCGTGTACAAGAGCAAAGACCTCTTCATCATGAAAACTTCAGGCATTTCCTTTGAGAGGGATTTCAAAAATTAAAAATCACCGAAACACAGCACATTTGACAAAAGGCTCTGCACAGCGAATACAAAGCGAATTCGACGACAAAAATTGCAGCGGTAGCGGAAGGTGAACAAATAAATGGTTAAATAGCGAGTGAGAATATGTAATAGACCAATGACAGTGTGAAGGAATATTTTAAAATGTTAGACAACCTCCCTGCAGGATCAAGCCGACCATTACACGGTATTGTGTTCCGGAGGAATGGGATGCGAGTGTTGACCTCAAGACAGCAATGCAGGAAGGAGGTCAACACCACCGGAATTCTGGATACACACAAAGCTGTATTGCCAATGCAATGGATCCCTGTGGTTACCTGATCTCGCCATCTTTAATTTATTGTTCCTCCGCGTGTAAATGCAGCAATTATGACGTCACGACCTCTTCAAGAATGGTACCGTTGTCCGAGCTTCGTGAGGATGAGCTGCGTCAGTGTATTTCAGCGTTTGAAGTCTCATAACCTGCGACTGCTACGATTGGTGTGTATCGTCCGTCAGTGTTCGTTTCCTGGACGCGATACGTTTCTATCAACACATAATGACCCATTTTCGAGATGAGCTCATTGCACGCCAATGCAGGTGTTCCTCAAATAGGCAGAAGCTTGTAAGATCCATGTGTGGTGAGAACACAAGATTGATTGCCCGTGTCCATGTGCCAGTCAGGGGCGAAAAAACAACACAATTCAAAAAAATTGCCCCGTGGGGGACTGATGGTTATTACCCCCAACAGGTGGGGTGAACATGAGGGATTGGGGGTAAAACCGAGTTTGCTCTGGATCCGTCTGGTGGTTTCTGAGAAGAAATTTTTGAATAAAATACCAATATCTGGGGTAACACCCCCTATAAAAGGACGTGTCGGTGGAGCACAACCCCGTGAGATCTTCTGTCTGATGCAGGGCGCCAAATTTGGTCCATATGCGGGGTAGTTTGTGAGGGAAGATGTTTTGGTCAAATGTTAACAGATGTACGTACGTACGTATGGACGGATGGCCGGACAACCACTGTGTCATCTTTGCTCTCCCCCACCGAAGTACTCACCCTCCCCCTTCTAACCTAAGGCATCAATCCCCTCCACACTTCAAGCCTTCACACCCCCTCCTCACCCCCACCACAACTCATCAGCCGCCCCCCCCCCTACACTGAAAGTCTTCAACCACCAGAGGGAAAGTAAAGTCCACCCCTACCCCCAAAACCTCAACCTCCCCCACCAACTCTTACCCATATTTGCTCTCCCCCCTCCGAACCCCAAATCTGTCCTCCCTCCTCACCCTCCTGTTCATAAAAGCAAACAGACATTCCCACATCAATCATTACATATTACATATTGCCTCATAGAAACAGTGGATATGTAACACTTTCCCTCCCCGATCAATTTTCACACGACTTCACAGAAAACCACGGTCGAAACAGCTCCTGCGTGTCATGGGCCATCATGGTCGTCGGTCCAACTCACAATCACACGACATATGCTGAAACCCCATGGAATTCAACTCTCGAGTGACAATGAGCAGCCTAATTGTGCCAATAACGACCCTCAACCAATTATCTTCTTCCTGACGCAAAAATACACTTGATCGTTAAAAGTAAATAACGATGGACATTTTCTTCCACAATGTCGCGAGATTCCCGGAGTCCTCAGCAAATATCTTGATAATGATATGGGTTCTATGATCCCCGTTGAGTCATTAAAGAGAAAATAGCAGAAATAATAGCAAGGACCCATGTAACCAATATGGTGAAAGCCCTGCTTGAGAGAACACCGCATAGTTATTTGGGCAGTGTATAGACAACAGACAGCTGCTTCGATCGCTGAGGCCAATATGTTTGTGATGTTCACAAGGCCATGATGCCTATCGGCTCCAACCTTTCGATATTTGAGATGATTTTTTTGAGTCACGCGATCAGCAAGGCCTCCACAATTTAACATCAGAATCCGATCCTAACGTTGTGACTTAAATTCGATGGCATTCTGACTGGTGGTTCTGGAGAAGAAGATTTTGAAGGAATTTACGGATTTCCCAAAAATTGACGAAGTCGGCCATTTTCACACACTTCCGGTCATGTGATCAGAATGACCCAGCAATTCACATCCATACAGTTGCCTAATGTTGTCACCCAGATTTGGTAACATTCTGGCGGTGGATCCGGCGAAGAAGATTTTGGAAGGAACTTCGGACCCTCCATTTTGACCCACTTCCGGTCACGTGATCGGCATGACTTCCGCAATTTAACATCCCTGCCCCTGGCCTAATGTTTAACCAAATTTGGTAGCATTCGAACTGGTGGGTCTGGAGAAGAAGATTTTTGAAGAAATTTACTATGTCGGCCATTTGACCTACTTAAAGTCATGTGACCAGAACGAGCTTTGAATTCCTGTTACCAGTCACAGAGAAACGTTGCTGCCAAATTTCAGCCAGATCGGCCAGGCGTTTGGCCGGAGAAGTCGAAAAAGGAGACGGACGAACGGTGCGCGATGACAATACCTTACCTGGAATGTGAATTCCAGACGAGCTAAAAAAATTAAAATAATCACAGAATCGCTGTGCATGCACACTCATATGTACAAGCACACACACACACACACACACACACACACCACACACACACACACACAACACACACACACACACACACACACAGTTCCGTGAATCGGACACATCTCGGTTGCACCACTGTAAGCCAGCAGTGGCCAGAGTTGCAGCAGCACTGGTACCACGTCATCTGTCGGAAATTCTGAGTCACATGAGCGCCCGTCACAGAGTGTACCATAACAGGTACCCAGTCGAGGATCTGCAAACAGGTGCACATACAAACAGAATAAGTCACGATGAAAGCATGATTATTACGTGGTGAACCCTTTTTTTTTCTTCATTTTGTTTGTACCATTCAGGACTCGAGGGCATGGAATGTGCAGAGTTACAAACAGTGTTACAAAGTTAGGGTTGTCCTTATTTTATTTTTTGGGGAAATTTCAAGGGCTAACCAGAATTTAGGTTGATATTTATGAGAAAAACAAGTGAAATCCTTCAATACAGCACATGTGGTGAAGCAAATGAGTACACTAATGTTAAAATATGCAATTTATGCTTTTTCAGTTGAAAATAATTAAAAAGCGTACTTAATATTTGAAATGTAAAAATCTTGTTATTATTGTGATAAGCACCTTTATATATAACAGAAGGAATGAAATCGTTCGATACAGCGTGCAGGAGGCCACAAAGATGATAGCATAAGAAGAACTTAGCTTTCAGCATTCGGCGATCGGCGCGAAATGCGATGGTGGGCGGAAATGACGTCTTTCGGCGGCGAAATGCGATGGTGGGCGGAAATGACGTTTTCGGCGCGAAAATGCGATGGTGGGCGGAAATGACGTCTTTCGGCGCGAAATGCGATGGTGGGCGGAAATGACGTCTTTCGGCGCGAAATGCAATGGTGGGCGGAAATGACGTCTTTCGCGCGAAATGCGATGGTGCGGCGGAAATGACGTCTTTCGGCGCGAAATACGATGGTGGCGGAAATGACGTCTTTCGTTCGTTCGTACATGAGAGGGCACGTTTTTGTTTTTTTTTCCCGTCAAGCAATTAATTAAATGGTTTTCACATATATAACACATTAGTTTCACAAATTTCCATTGAAAACTCGGGTATTTCCGTCAATTCTCGCTATTTCCGTCTAGGTTACGCACTGCCATCTACCGGACGGCCGTCATTGGCTGTCTTGAGGCACGTGGGGAGGGGGGGGGGGACACCGGAGACGTGGTAGACACCGGGGACATTTCAAACTCGGTGCAATTGTATACAGCGCACGCGCTGTAAAAAATATAAAAAAAATATGAACCTGAAAAAATTATTTAGGGGGTTTTGCTGCCATCCATCGAAATTCGAAAAAAAGAAATTCATTTTATATTTTTCTTTTTTAAAAAATCTTATGCCAAATGACATTAACATTGATATGTATGATGTTTTCTGGTGATGTCCGAATCCGTCCACAACTTTTTGAATATTCTCTTCTTGT
>CM068959.1:131298679-131332510 GCA_035128595.1 Eptatretus atami | reverse complement strand
TTTTACAAAACGATCAAACTTCCTACTTCCTCATCATGGAATGCTTATTGGTTTTTTTGTTCCTAGCTTTACCTGACATGTGCACAAACCCACTTAAGCATGCCCATCACTGACAAAGAACCGGCCCCATAGAGGTGAACGTTGAGAGCAGTGGATATTCAAACATACGAGATCAAGGAAACCGTTCCCAAGGAAAGAAGCTCAAAACTGCAGGAGCATTAAAAACAAACGTTTCGGTGCCATCAGGGAGGAATCCCACTTGTTGCTTTCATCGAACGTTCTCCACCTTCAGGTTCGGGTGTCACGCGTGGACTCTCGAACAGCGAGAGAGGGGGTCATCTTATTGAAGTTGCTGCGGAAGCTCTTGATTGCCTCGAAAGTGTCATGTGCTTTCATGTCGGCCAATTTCCATCCAAACACGGAGGACTTCTGCATGGGTTAGAGCTGCACTTTGTGGAATATTTGAAGTGCTGACAACTTATTGTGACGCGTTGAGCCCGTGACGACAGGCAGCGTCCTCTTGGATGTCGCAACCCTGCCGCAGACGGACTGAAATCTGCATCGGAGAAAACGATGTTTTACTTTCAATGCGAAATCAGAATAAAGATTGAATTTGAAAACACACTCTGAAAAATGCAAGAGAAAACTTTGGCCTGTGTTGTGTGCAGATCAAGCAATTTGGTCGACCAAAATTATTCAGAGGTTCCGGTCAGACAGGCTATGACTTTGGAAACACTTGGACGACAGTAAATAGCAGCGACTATTCTTGTTTTCTTTGTGGGGTTTGAATGGAAAACCAATAGATAGAAGCATACCCATAAATCGACCTGATACGTACATGTTTATTTTGATGTTACAGATAATTTCCTACGACGACAGAAGTTACTTCGGACATAGCCACAACGCTGTTTCAAGTTCACCCGACGTTCCAAGTCACCAACTCTGTTGGTTCCTAACCCACCTGAGATCCCCTTTTTTATCTTGAAAGTTTCAACTCCTTTCACTATGACATTTTGAACAATGATTGAGGTATAATTCAACGAACTATTGAAAATGTTTTCTGTCGTTGTCATGAGAGTCATTACCCCCATGAGTTAAGCAATTGGTCCATGTCCGCATCTGTCCGTCTGTCCGTCCGTCCGTCCGTCACACCAGTTATGATCGTGGTTTATGATCGAGAACATGTGGTTTAAATTGAATGTATGTGAACACGGATCGGAACATGAGTAGAAGACAAGTCTTCCGTTTACCGTACCTGCCTCAGAATTTGTCTGATCGCACGTGCGCAGAGAAATGCCTGCCTGGCAGTTGCAACAAAATTGAAAATCAATCCAAACAGGAAACTTACTGTTTACAGGGATGTTATAAAGGACACAAAACAACAGCACGAATGACTAATGTAACGTGTTGCTAGGGTGATGTAATCGACACTGCAGAAAAATGGCGGTAAAACCCGGAATTAATTGATTTATGCGACTTTTACAATCTTTATTCAATTCAACTTAATTAATTCACTTGTTCACTGTGAAACACAAATCTTCTGTCATAATACTTCCAAAAAGACAACCTCCGGTTTGTTGTGCAGGAGTTCAATTTAAATGAAGTTCAAGAGGTTAAATGAAGGAACTAAACTTCAGGATTTTTTTTTTTTAATTAAGTACTGTACATATCTGAACATTGCATGGGTTGTGTTCGATTGAACTCTCCAGCTTATTAATATTTTCAAGCATGCAGCGATTACCGAGCATTGTTCTGTTTAATCGCCCTCAGCTTTACTTCCAATCCCAAACTCACGTCCGTCACAATGTAATGGAGTTGAAATTTTAACCTTAAAATATTAACCAGACTCATGGCGTAATGGGCCGAACGTCCGCTCTGAGAACGGTGTGGTTCGAACCACGGCGAGGCCTTACCAAAGACTTGGAAAAAAAAAAAATGGGATGTGCTGTTCCTTGCTCGACACTCAGTTATTTTAAAAGGATAGAGCACTGACAAACGACCATCGCACAGGTTGAATGGCCTAATGGTCTCCTCCTGCATTGAATCAATCCATCCATCCATCACAATCACAGAACCACACTCTGTGCAGAGCATTGGGCTGCCTAAAAACTCCTGGCTATTTGGCACAATCCTGGACGGGTCCCACCACTCCGACACAGGATACCAAGCAAGCTGGTACTCATTTGCCAACCTCAGAAGGATGACGGCTGATCAACCCCACCTGGTATTAATTTCAACAGCAGAGTAGGACTCAAACTCAGACCGAGGATCCCAAGCCCACCACTCCAGCCATTAAGCCAACACAGCATTGCATTGAACAGGGAACTCGTGTTTAAATGGACTATAATGCTTGCAAAGATGAGAAAAGAAACCTTCATTTAAACAGTTGCAAGTGCTGAAAAAAAAATCCAACAAACATCCGCTGACCACATGTCAACTGTTCTGTTTCGTACAGACTCATAATGATAACGGGATCAATAATGGCTCTCGGGTAGGTTAACCGAGTGAACTCTCCCTACCGTGGCTTGACGACATCTGCACCCCTCTCAGGCGAAAGGAAACAAACTTCTTCCCTTATTCATTCGAGAACATATTGCCGGTGCGCTCCTTCAACTTAAATTTCATCCGAATTGTGATCGTTCACACGAGGAGCTCCACCTCCAATTGATATCACTTTCACAAATCACAAAATCTCTGATCGGTGCTTCCTGAAGAATTCTCCAAGCCCGGCTTTGAAGCCCAGAATGGAGCAAAGTGCGCCGCTCTCCTGGAATGAAACCCTTAGCATCTCGATTAGCATCATATTTCATGGAGGAGCAGTACATGTGGAAGGCAAATACTTCGCATAAAGGTTTGCTTATTCTCCCGCTAACGATCCATGCACTTTCCCACAAATTCACCGAACGGATTTATTAGACAAGTCAGAGTGATGTGGTGTTCTGACTGTGTTTTCTGACCAGAAGCAGCTTACCCAGGCCAGTAGCGCCCCAGGTGCCAGCAAGAAGCCAGGCTTGCAGATTACATTTGAAACTTCCAATCTTCATTAATGACATCCCGTTGAGGCACATATTGTGGTTGCCACATTCATCGTGGTTCTGTCAAGGGTCGAGTGGAAGGCAGCAATTGGGGTGGAGGGAAACACAGGTAAGAAGGATGGCTAATTCAAAGCAGTGTGAGGAAATTCATCGTTATTAAAAGTTCAGCGCGGTTGATAAGAGAAGAGCAAAGGAAAACCACCATTTTAAAAGTCGTGCAAGTATTGGCGAGACTTTAGAATGGCAAGCAACAAAGTTAAAACTAAGGCTCAAACTCAATGTTTTAAAAGTCCTAAGACTAGAAGCTCCAGTTGAGGAGGATAGCAAAGGCGCCTTGGTCTCGCACAAGGAACACGACTCGGCAACAAAAAAAAAAGACCCAGACATCAAAAATGGTCAAGTGTCGGATATGAAGTGCCTTTTGCTCAAAGCACAGTTTATTGTGTAGCCTTGTTGAATGATAACAGTCATCATGACCAAATGGCGGAAACACAGCTGCAGCTTTTACGGCTGCTTGCTGGTTTTCTTCCTTCGGTCTTGCAGTGACGCCTTTGGAAAATAGAACCCGACCCCGGCTAATGAACAGACGGCCGCAGCGGCACATCATCGGGGTACGAAAGAGCAGGCCTTTGTGGAGATTGTTTATCATGCGTCATGAGATAAGATATGTTGAGCAAAATGTTCTGGTGACTTGTAGTGCAGGATTGATTGGTAACCATCTTTGTAGGTTCCTGGAGGACGGGGGTTATCGCAAGCTTAATTACTTCAGCAAGGCCGCCGATGACCATGCTGACTTATGATGCATCAGACATCAAATAGATTAAGGATAATGATGGTGCGCGAGGAATGGTGGTTTACAATGATGCAGACACGTGAGAGGTATGACGGTGATTCCCTTCAGGGTTTTGATTGAAGACCTTGCATTCTCAGAGCAAATTGTGCCTTACGCCTGGTTACGAAATATCGATTGACTTGCACGAAGCAATGAGACAAGAAGAGGGGGGAGAAGACTCTGACAATGACAGGAAGGATCATTCTATCATGCTATGCTGGCCACAAGCATCACGTCTGTCTCTTCTGGATTCTGTGGGGACTAAAGCCCAAAATTCTTGGAATATCCCACGATGAAGTCGAAGCATAAAGCCTGTTGTCCTCCCAATGCAGGCACGTCCGTGCCCTCTCTGCATTCTCTCTGGTCTGCTCTCTCCACTCTCAGTCGACCGATGCTGTCCACCGACTCTGTCCACCGACGCTGTCCAAGACTTTCTTTTTACCTCTTTTGTTCCTCTTTTCTCCCGTTTTGAAACTGCTTTCCAGACATGTCTCAATTATTTACTCCTCCCTGTTGGGCTTCAAGTAAGCGGGTTCCCCACCATTCATGTCACACCGCCATCACCACCTGCGATCCTTTCTTCCCCATTAACCAGACTTCTCCTAACCCCTGATGTGCAGGTTACTTTGTTTCTTCCACTCCTCTCTTGTTTTAGCTTTATTCCTTTGCTCGTTGCATCCCACCATTGCCAAACTGCCCAATGGCACCTCATTCCTACATCGGCCTCAATTTGTACAGAAAAATAAATAAATAAAAAGGACAATCCTAAGGAGGTTCTGTTGATTTCATCCATTTTTTGCAAAGCGCAGTTTGTCCAGCTGTTTGCTTGTCTCTTCTCTTTCAATTTCTTCTTACCTCCACCACCAAAGGTGGACGAGGAGGACGTTTTCAACTTCTGTCTGTTCGTCACTTGAAAAAATCAAAGATTCGCAAGAAAATTGGTTTGTCTGTCCCTTTAGAAAATTGGAAAATTGGTTTTAAGCACCCCCAATACCCTTTTAGACCAATAAAACCCCCAAGACTCCCAATAAACCTCTAGAGCCCTTAGACCCTTAAGACCCCAAAGACCCTTTATAAGCACAAGACCATTAAAGGTCCACAGAATCAGAAATTCATGTTTGTTTAATGAACAGATATGGCAAGCCTGGCGTTGGCCTTAGCACTGAAGGTGGCTGGCTTGGGATCTTAGGTCCTGAGTTTTGAGCCCTGTCAGCTGCTGAATTAACACCAGTGGGTTGACTCAGCTGTCATCCTTCCAAGGTCAGCAAAATGTACCAGTGTACTGATAATAATAGGGGTGCTGCATCAGTGCATAGCTGTGTCCCTAACCAATGATGCAACCAGCAGCCACAAGACTGCACATGAAAGTGTGTGTGTGTGTGTGTGTTGTGTGTGTGTGTGTGTGTGTGTGTGTGTGTGTGTTATCGATATGGCTTCACTTAACACTTAATCAATGTTTCTTTCTGAATAAAATATCCTGAAACAAAGACTTTAATGTTTTCTGGTGTCCGTGTATGCAAGATTGGCACCCCCCCCCCCCCCCCAAAAAAAAAGACAATGTGATTATGTCATATATAAATGATCCGCTACATCCTCTGCAGGATACTTTTGCATCAGACTTTGTGTTTATGTGTGGCTTACATATGCTCTCTAAATCCTGATCTCTTTGAAAAAGTACTGAGAATACCATCTGATGTATTGCTGCTGTTGTATGCTCAACATAACCAAAGATGGTGTGAGTATGAATGTTTTCCCACAAGATCCAGCTGGAAGGAAATATAGACAGCCAAGGTAAAAACTGTCTCGAGGAAGTTGCATGGCCACAACTACTTCAAACGTCAGTTGCAGCTCCCATGTTGAAGATTAACTCTGTCGACACCGGCCGGATTCCCAGTTTGCCGATGAGTACTTGAAAAGCGATTGGAAAGCCGACGCGATCCCCATGAAGATTAGAGATAACTCGAATTCGAATGGAAAAGAAGAAATGGACAGAACAGCTGCAGGAAAGTGCCAGGACACCGAGGGTAAGGAGCGTTTTTGTTTTTCGCATTTCTATTTATCATCGCCCATGATCGCCACCAATTTAAGTCATCAATCAGTAACCTTCTACGTACATATCAGACATACAGTACGTACAGGTACAGCCATATCAGACATACGTACAGTACAGCCGTATTCAGACATACAGTACAGCCGTATCAACATATGTACAGCCGTAAGCAGGCTAATTGTAATACACGTGTAGCTTCTATGTGCCCGGCAGTTGATAATCTCGAGAAATGGACAAAACTATGAAATGATGTTTAATCTCCATGATCATGGTAACATAGATTGACAGCAACAAAACAACTTTCACATTGTGGTGCCCATTATTTGCGAACACATGGCTGGCACGTGCTGGGCATATAAGAATGGTGGGAACAAATTTTCAGGCTGGAGAAACACTGTGCGCGATGCATGAAATACATGCACGACATTGAAAGGATCCACAAGTTCGAAACTTGAAATAATTAATTATTGTCTGACTTCTACTTTTGAGCTTTGTCACATGATTTACCAGCACATTACCTATAGGTTGATTGCATCACCCTCACCCCTCCACAGTGACACACACACTTTTTACTGTGAGTAAACTTACACATGCAATTGTGACAACTCCTCAACAAAAAACCTCAACCTCCCCCTCCAAACTCGATCCATCTTTTCTCTCCCCAATCCCCTCACCGCAATCGAAACCGTCAACTCCCCTCCCCCCTCCCCCCATCTCCCTCCTCCAAACGAAAGTTCACAACCCCACCTCCCCCTTCCAAAGTTGTCCATCTTTTACTCTCACTCTCCTCCTGCTAATAAGAGCAAATGGGTATTCCCACGTCGAAACAGCAGAATGTGAAACGTTAACTGCTTTCCTAGCATTCTGTCATGACTACACAGAAACCCCGTCAGGGGCCATTTAAAATTTATTTCACATTTTTTGCTCAAATCTGACACTCCCCACCACCTGGAACACCCCTAATGCTTCAACAGACACCCCATTAAAATTTTACATTAAGCTCGATGAAGACACCCTCCCTCACCCTATTTTCATACCTCATTCCCGGGATGCTATTTATCCCATTGTTTTTTTTTTTTCAGCGACTGCGAACTATATTGAAAGATAGGGCCAATACCCCTGGGCCGCTCACCTGGTAGCAGCTGGGTAAGATAACCAGAAAACCACTGGTAGGCACGGATGATCCACAAAATATGTAACGGAGAAGAAAGTAAATCCGTATGGATTTTTTTTTTAATGATGTGAACAATCTTTGATACATCACAGGTGATAAAGGTTGTGGTCAAGTTTCATCGAAATTGTGTGTGTGTTCGGAGCAGAAAGCAAATGCATATTTTTGGGGCAACCCCTTAAACCCCCATAGACCACAATTTTTCTAATGCCATGAACGAACTTGGTACGTCACGGGTGATGAAGGCTGTGGTGAAGTTTCATCGGAATTTGTGTGTCGTTTCAGAGAAGAAGGTGAAAGTATTTGTGGACGAACGACGGACGGACGACGCGCCCATCCCACAAGCTCCCCGGAACTACGTTCCAGGTGAGCTACCAAGTAAAGCGTATTGTTGTACCGTCAATATGTATTCTTAACCAAAAAGTTGTAGATAGATGATAACAAAACTTGGTGAATGAGTTGGTTCGATGACAAGAACAAACCGATTAGATTCGTTCAGATCGGCAGATCCAGCCCATCAGTCGGATACAAAATGGCGACTGTTCAGCCTGGTGGAGGTATTCGCTCTACCGAGTGCCGTTCTCGTTGCATTATAATTACGCAGGCTGTTCCTCCTTGTTTTTTATTTTTTAAACTTATTTTATCTTTTCATTGTTTGTGCAAAGCAAATATTCCTGAAAAAGTGGAGCGAGTGAAGTAATACAAAGAAAAAAAGGAAGAAAAAAAAAAATGAAAAAGGAAATAAGTGCAGCAAACAAAGGAAACAAACAAGAAAACAAGGAGAACATCTTTACAGTCTTTTGTATGTAGCCTGTGGCAGCTGGTTGCATCAGTGCTGGGAGCATGGTTGTGCCGTTGATGAAGTGCCCCCTGTTTCCAGGAAGCTGGGACTCGTTTTACCAACTTCGTTAGGATGACAAGCCGATTCAACCTTTACGGCACGACAGTGGCTCAAACTGAAGACCTTAAGATCTTAAGATCTTAACCCTTCTCGCTGCGCCATGAAAAGTAAACTGTTTGAACACTATCCTTGCGGCAGCAGCGATCCAGAAGTCTGTAATACTCTTGCTCCGATGAAGGGTTAATGCCAAAACGGCAGCGTCGCCGTGCTTCCCCACAGCGGTTGGCATACCTCAACCAACATCCCATTAATTTAATCCATTGTTCTACCTGTCCGCTGATGCACGAACAAGACTAATTTTAATTCTGAAAATTTGCAAAACCTTGCTCCTCCAACAACACTGCGGATATTACATGAAAGCAAAACTAATCACAAATGTATACTTTTCTCTTACGCATGGGACGATGGGCCATTTTAGCTGCACCTCAAAAGAACGAAAACCCAAGGGTTCATGTGTGCACTTAACTTTCTGGCGCACACGCCGTAGTACCGCGGCCAGAATGAACACTTACGATACGTGCAGCACATCTGCACAGCTCAAGTTATTAAGCAAACGTTGTCTAAAGTCACTTGAGTAAGGGGAGGCACGTCGGAAGAATCAATTTTCCTGCTTCTTCTTCCGAAGAATCAATCTTCCCACCAATCTTCCTGCTCACACTGCCCCCTCCTATGCTTCCCCTTAACCACACATCTCAGCTTCCCCCTCCCAGTTTTTCAATCACACTGCCTCGCTTTCCATTTCTCCCTCGCTCTTCCCTCTCCTAAATTCACCCTCACCCATCCCCTCCCAGCTTCCACCCCCCCCCACACACCCTTTCTCAGCTTCACTGTTGTCTTACGCCTATCCAGTTCTCCCTCCCATCTCCACATTCCTGCATGCTGGCAAAAGTGCCTCCTCCCCTGTCCATAACTGTTGGGACTTCAAACATCTGGAGCCTCCGCTCCAACCCTACAGATCTCTCAATCCAGGCCACTGCTGATAAACTGGACATCATTTTTAACAGCATCCTTCCTCCAACAGAACATCCCTGACTCCTTGTGTCTCTCCTGGCTATCGTCTGCGATGCTTCGATAGGACTGAACCCTATCCAGCAGCAGAAATGCACTTTACATGAAGAACTCCATTTCACTCTCTGTGCAGTACCCTTACAACTCAAAACACCCAAGGAGTACCTTTGGCTGTGACTTCCCCTTCGCTCACACCTCTTGCTTGTCTGTGTGTTGTACCTCCTCCAAACAAGTGACGGACCACATCTACATCTTTCTCGGCCAACATGGACCACCTTTTAACCACTCATCCCACACACTCTCTCCTCATATGTGGTGATTTCAATTGTCATCATGATAATTGCTGAGTGAATCGTACCTCCATCACCTGCCATGGCACTTCAGCAAAGGACTTCTGTGACTGCATGGGTCGGAATCGGTATGTGACTTTTCCAACCCGGATTTCTGCAAAGGCAAATCCTCCCTGCTGACTTGGGAATGACCACCAATTCTTGAATGTTCTCCTGTTCTTCCTCTGTTCCAATGGTTCATCTGATCATGTGTTTGTGAGAGTCTACATCTCTCTGGCTCTTCCATAGAGCTGCCTCAGTGCCGGCGAGTCTACCAGTCACTCAGGCTGACTGGCAGGGACTGCAAGCCACCACATCACTTCAGGACTGGTCTCCTATATGAGCCCTGATATAAACTCGGTCTGGGAATTTATTTACGATAAATCGGCTCTCCCTGACGGACAGATTCATCCTATCTCGTCTTCAGTTTTCATACCCTTCCTCCTGCCCATGGTGCACTGAATCCTGCAGTGAGGC
Source organism: Eptatretus atami (assembly GCA_035128595.1). NCBI lineage: Eukaryota > Metazoa > Chordata > Myxini > Myxiniformes > Myxinidae > Eptatretus > Eptatretus atami. The sequence goes on along the minus strand of CM068959.1, from coordinate 131,322,707 downwards.
AGCTGCAACTGAAAACAACTTGCCTTCTCTTATTGAAGGCAATCTGACTTAAAGGCAACCTCAGATCTCACACAAAAGCCCGCAGCAAGTACATCCAGCCTAAACCTCAGGAGAGCCAGAAAACAACGACTGTCGTCAACCTCAAAATTGACTTTCAAACTCGTTTCCTCCTCCAAACCTGATGGCGCCTTGTGAGTATATCGATGGAGTATGCCGTGCTCCATCATCCCTTCCCTCACTTCAAATGGCACCACAGGTGAGTCTGCTCGTGATAAGGCCGAATGCCTCAATTCTGTGTTTGCTTCCAATTTTGTGTCCCCAACCCATTGTTCTCTGCACCACCCAACCCAATCACATCCAACTACCCTGGACTCTGTCACTTGCTCAAACTGAGAAGGTGGAGAACTTCTGGCAACCCTCAAACTCTGACTCTGCAACTGGACCGAATGGCATCAGTGCAAGTCCTAAAAACTACTCTGCTGCTCTTGCACATCCTCTATCTGCTCTGTTCACCCTATCATTTGCCCTTGGTCATCTCCAATGTTCCCAAATGTTCCAAAATTATGGACGCTCCCAAATACACCTCGGAAGTCAGCCAACATGACTGCATTGCATAAACGTTTTGCAAAACAGATCATCTTAACTACAGACCTACCACTAACAGCTTGCTTCGAATCATCAGCAATGTCATGGAATCCATTATCACCAGTCGACGCCAAACCCTTTCTTTTCTCCAATGGTTCGATCTCAGGCCATCAGTTCTGATTCAGGCCCGCTCAATCTTCCTTGAACATGCTGCTTCTACTCTCACACAATGGAGGAGGTCCTCAATGGCAGACATGAGTTCAGGGCTCTCTGAACATATCTCGAGCATTCAATACAGTTGGCATTCTGCTTTGCTCTCCAAACTCTCTAACTATGACATTAAAGGCTACCTCCACACATGGCTTACTGACTTCCTCTGTCTCATAGCCAATACGGTGGCTTTCAACGGGATCTTCTCATCTCCTCTCCTGTCATGACTGGAATGCACCAAAGCAGTGTTTGGACTGTTTTGACGGTAATAAATTCATGAATGATCTCTCTGACTCTCTGGAAAAATCCTCTATCTCTTTGCTGATGACTACATCCTCTGCCATAACATCCCTCATCTTTCAGATAGGTATACAGGAGTCTCTTCCTTCTCTCCAGACTTTGATAGAATCACAAGCTGGTTCAACACTTGGGAAAAGTCTTTCAATCCTGACAAAATCTCACACTCTCACACTGTCACTCAGAAAGGACCATGTGGCAGACCCTTCCTCCCATCTCCTTCTGAAACAATCCTCTTCAAGAAGTTGAGTCGTTCAAACTTTTGGCCCTCACTATCAGCCATGATCTTTCTTGGGGCATCCTCTGCTGTGCAAAGGTCTTTCCGTTGCACACCTGAACTGTACTCTTATCCACTTGCAAGGCCTTCATCCACAGCTTGATGTAGTACACGCTCCCTTCTGGTCGTGCCCCGCCTTCACACCTTGCTCAGCTTGATACTGTGGAAACCAAGCCTTCAAAATCATTAGAATCTCCCACAAAGAAGATGAATCTGGATAGTATCACTTTCACATCGCAGACAGGTGGCGGTCTGTCTGTTTTTCTTCCACCTCCTTCCTACTATTGTACCCTCTGCTTTTTTGCTCTGTATCCCCCCCCCATTCCAGGTTTCTGCAATGTGCACTTGGTCTGCCAGTAACCCCCTCCTGCTGAAACTTCCAAATCCAGGACTCACTGCTCACCACCACTCATTTGTTCCTCTTCTTCCAACCTGTGGAACCAACTTCCTCGGTCTCTTCCCTCCAGGGCTTCAAGACAACTGGCTTGTGATGAATCTCAGGCGGTGGTAAACAGCTGTTTCGTGCTTCCCACACCCACAACCATGATCTTCTCCACCATCAACCCTCCCAAGCCCACCTCTTTTCAAGTTTCCAGTTTTTCCTTCCTGAGAGTTTGCAGCTGTATCCATCTTGTTCACCCCCCCCCCCCTTGGTCCTCCGCTTGCCCTCATTTCGTATTTCTCCAAGTCTCCTCTCGTTTGTCTCTCACCCTACTGTTGGTGTATTTCCCTCTTATACTGTTTATTCCAAAATTATTTTTTCATTCCTTTATTTCCAAAATTTCCAAAAATTTCCAAACATTCTTCTGAGATAGTAAGCAATGCAAAAATAACCAGGAATTGACAATCTGAACATTTTTGTTTCGGAAAATTTGGAAAAAGGAGTCATCAAAAGATGTTTAACTTTTCATTCACCTCTGGCCAATCAGCTGACACGTGCCCAATTCCATCAGATCTGGGAAGCTAGGTGAAATCGAACATTGTTCGTACTTGGATGGAAGACCCCCATTAAAGGCTAGGTGGTGTGTGTGTGTGTGTGTGTGTGTATATACAGGTGTCATACAAACTCGATGAACTTGATAAGTCCAATGAAGTTGGGGGAAGAACCATTGCATACGGCACATTACCGTATCCCGCTACATTTCCTGATCGACGGGGCAGTTCCATCTCCATTTCATAGCAATCAGTAGACCCTTCATTCTGAATATGGATGTTCCCAAATAAAAGTGTTGCTTTTTCATCAACTTGATATTTTAAATTTATTTATTTCTATAGTACAAACAAAAATGATAATGTACAATGATGATTTGACTTTGGTAATGAAGAAATACAACTGCAGACCAAACATTATAATTTGTCATTTATGTAATGATAGAACACTTGATATAACTAAACGACCCCCTGTGATCAATAATGAATGCTGATAGTAAGTTGTAGTTGTATAATGGTAGTGAAAATTAAGGTATGGGGTTTTACTACTCGTGATGGTTATGAGGTTGTTTGGACAGTTAAAGTGATCATTGCAGACAGGACAGTTGGACAAATCCCATTAAAGGAAGACGCGCTCCCCGAGACCCCTCGCCATTACTCGTGCTGCACCCAGTGCCAGTTTAAGTCTGATCAGATTCTTGCTTTGCATCTCAGATTTTCACCAATCAGCTGAGCTCCCAAAAACGAGCAAATAAAAGCACATTACAAAGCAGTTTTTGAACTACAAAGCAACTAAACTTCCACCTTCACCGGGTCAGCCAGCGCCGGATCAGAAACGCAAGCACAATGACAATCGGCACGGATCAAAAGGAGACCCCTGAAGCTCCAAGTGACAATAAGCAGAGCACGAGGCCAAGCACACGGCTCAAGGCCAAGCTGTGTCGGGAGCATACCAGTACAGCTGTGTCCGTCTGGAGTGAGGTCAAAGCCGGCGTTGCAGATGCATTGGAAGTTTCCTTCAGTATTAATGCAGCGACCATTCGTGCAAAGCCGCTGGCTCTGGGCGCACTCGTTAATGTCTCAAGGGGGATGGGAAGAAGGGAGGGAGGGAAAGCTGATGGTGGCACAAAGAAAAGGACAGTGATTACGTGATCCTACATTTGTCAATGTCGACGAATGATCAGAACGTACATGCTCTGTTGAATTAACGTGGAATCATGAAACAAGGAAGTATCGGCTGAAAAATTCGAAGAAAGAAAAATGTTAAAGAAGGTGAAAAAAAAAGGTTAACATTCAAGGTAACAGAGATCCATTCCTGATTGTTGCCCACTAGGTCATTGGCCTTTGTCTTTACTGTTAGAACATTCAATTCTTGTGCTTCCCAACATGGCAGGAGGATGGGGGTAGGGGGGAACTTCCTCTAGTTGCTGAAATATTAACTGGAGTGTTGCTGACACTTCGCCGCTCTCGAATAATGACTTCTTCTTTTCTTCTAGTGAGAGGAAAAAAACATTAATGTTACCATCTCATTAAAGGATGGTTGGTGGGACAGAGGGCTTGACTGTAAATAAAAAGATAAGAAATCATCGGTTTACAAAAAAATGATTCGAACAGAACTAATGAAGCAAATTTGAGTGACTCGAGTGCACAAGGTTATCACAATTTTGTGCCTGTGGAAAATAAGAATAAAAAAAAGAAGACCACTTTCCAGCCAAGCCTGCGATGCCGAGTGTGTGCAGGCCTACGCAGCTGCAAACCCAGACCAAAGGTCGAAATGGCTTCTCCAAGGTCTCGCCCAAAGTAAAGCCAGAAACGGGGCGTTTTTGCTCCTTTCTCTCATCACTGGTAGAAACCCCCGGGTGAAGAAAAAAAAAAAAAAACAAAAAAAAAAAAAAAACGGTGTGCACCATGTGTGATTTTCAAACACCCAGCCTACACCCCTCCAGAAGATGTTCAAACAAGTCACAGCGTGCCACTAGCACGTTGTCTGCTCAGTTGCGTGTGAGCAAGTACAGCTGTGGGTCAGCCACTTCGATTTGAGAAACAAACAAGGAACAAGGAGCTGTGAAATTTACTCAGCTCTGTCCTACATCACAAGAAAACACATTCCGCAAGTTCTTTTGTGACCTTTGAGAAAAGGACGCATCAAAATGCGGAATGAATATCGGTGACCTGAAGAAGTCATTGGTCTTGCGACGACGGTTGTCTCGTGTAATGTTGATTTTAATTATGTTGTAAAAATGGGAAAAACCAATCGCGGGATATTTTTGAGCGCAACTCCCTTCCGCCGCACCCCGACCCCCCCCCAGCCCCCAAAAAAAAAAGGCCGGAACACAATATTGAGACCGAGGTAAATTTGCTGTGTCGATAAAGGTGGCTGTGTCGGCGGAGATCAAACCGATTAAATTGCAATACCGAAGCACAGCAAATTGCCCATTTCTACAACATCTCTGGTCAGGTTTTTGTACGGTTACAGATTGTGATTTACCCAAACACTCGGTGCGCGTCGGAGATTTTTGGAAGCCAGCGTGACAGCGGCAGTAGTACGAGCCAGCTGTGTTTATGCATCCCCATGGGTGCAAGGAAGACTCAGGCATTCGTCCACATCTAGAAAGGGAGGGGGGGGGGGAGAAAATCCACACTGGTGCACAAGAGCAATTCCATTGGCTTTAGCTGATCTGCCCCAACTTTATTCCTCAAAATCATTCTCTCTGAGCGTGTACATCTCCCAATTAGGTATCCCATGTACGCCCGCACCCCTCCACCGTCCCCCTCCCCACACCTTCCCGTACAATGTAGCGTTTGCAAAAAGAAACAGTGAAGATACCTACCAGCACACAGACCCACGGCATCACCCTGATAGCCAGGGTTACAATCGCATCGAAAACTCCTTGGGATGGGCACGCAGCGTCCGTTCAGGCAGGCATTGGGGTAAAGGTGGCAGAGATTCGTTTCATTTCCAGGCAGCACTTCTGTGATGCAGCAAACTGAAGTAAGAAACCTAAACATGCTGCTTAGATAAACTCTGTGCATTACCACACCATCTTGGGATAAACTATGAAGGATGCTGTATGAATACGGAAATATATATATATTATTGTTATTTAATTATTCATTATTATTATTATCAGTGCTACTACTATGTATTTCCAGTTCTAGTTTGATTTGACAAGGAAAAATCAAGTCGAGCCAACAGCAGGATACCCTTTCCTTTAATGGATGCTGTGCCTTGGGTATACAGCAATTGGAAGGAGTTAGCCGGGTTGCAATTCTCAAAAGAATATCAGCTGATTCAGTGGATTAAGGAACCCAAAACTATAAAAAGTGAAAGGTAGAAATGCCAACTTTTATAAAGACTAATCAAATTATACAATGAAATCCAAGAACACCAATAAAAAGACACCATTTTAAATGTCCTCACAGCTTACCTGGAGGCCTGGGACCTCGAGGAAGACCGGTCCGATAGGAATTCCTGGGCCAAAAGGTAACCAGGCCTAGATGGGCGGTAAGGTCGAGTAGGAACACCAGCGGTTACAGGTAAGCCAGGCCAACTTCCAGGAACGATAGGCTTTCTCGGTCCAATGGGGTAACCTGGACCACCGGAAAACCTGGACCCACCGGAAAACTGGACCCCCAGGCCCACCGGAACACCTGGACCCACCGGAAGGCGTTCACACACGTGCTCTATTCCTCTGCATGATATAACCAATAATGGGGAGAGAAAAGAGAGAACACACATGAGATGCTATTTTTATTTAATATCGATTACAAACCTTTTTACAAAATCTGCAAACATAAACCTCGTAGCGGTAATCAGATTCGAATCCGACGTACACCTATCCTTTTCTCATGTTTTCACTCACTCAAAATTGTCTTTAATGCAAACACATTATCTGTTCCATTCTGCAACCAATTCCCCACTGTTATACCTTACAAGTTGGGTCACCCGATGGGGTTATTTAGATTTTAGTAAACCATCATGAAGATTGAGTTTTAAACCAGTAGCAAAGATTAACCGGGAGTGCACCATGGCAAGGATGGGTCAAAAGGCCATATTTGTTGTTTCCACGATCGCGGTTTTAGCTATCGCGGCATTTTCCAGGAATCTAATCCCCATGATATTTTGAGGGTTTACTGTACTGATGAAATATCCATCACAAACATGAGGCATCTGGCCATCTCCAATCCTTAACGGCAGCTTTACAAATTCACCTGCATCGTGATCACCTCGAAAGAAGGATCACATGTTTGTTGTCGGACGAAGAGCTTTTACTGTACATGCTTCCATCGATGTGAAGATTTGAGGCAAGCATCAATCTTAATTGGTTTTTGTGCCACCATACGCAACTGGAAGAGTTTGGCAGAAGTCTCCTGACTACACTAGGAAAACCCCACCCATGTGGTCGCTGCTCTTGAGTATGTCCTTCAGCATTCAGTAAAAAGCTTCCACTGCCTGTCGATGTGATATTGTAAAGTTCATCCCAGAAGATTACTTTACACTCATTCAGGGGGACGTCAAAGCCGAGCCACGTTTTGGGTTAAGTGGGATCATAAATGTCGAATTGGCTGTCCGTCCGCCTTGAAGAAGCTGGCAGCCATCTCACTGCTGGGAGCAACCAATGTGACATGACCACTGGAACATTGCCTGAGGTGGAATTCCGACGATGGTCGAGGCAGTTGCACCACGTCCACCTTCCTCAAACAAGCGTGGAGGGGAGAGGTGGCTTTCTCCGGGTATGGCCGAAACACCGCCCAGAAAGGGTGGGCCCGTGGGAACCCTGTCCAATCAAGGCGGACAGTGACGTGTGCTTCATCGAGCCCCGCCCCAGACGGGGGCTCTTTTGTTGCCTTTCGTTCGTTCTGAGGAGATTGGGGAAGAGAGGAGCGCATCTGAGGGATTAGAGAAGAAAGGAGCACGTTGGTTGGGTGCGTCGTGTCGTGTTGTTGGTGGTTCGTGGTTCGTTCGTGGAGTTGGCTGGTTCTTTTGCTGGCGTTTGTGGAGCCTTCGTGGTCCCGTCCGCGACCCTGATCTCCGCCCGGGGACTTTGACTGCTCCACGCGGGTTCCTCCACGGGCACGAGCCCCGCGCGTGTGACTGTGGGCCGAGCCGCACCACCATTGACAGGTGCCACACCGTGTAGCACCCCCTACCTCCAGCGTGCAGGTTCCTGCCGAACTGCAACCCTCCAGCTCGTCTCTCCTTCTCTGGCTGCGGGGTCTTCAATAAAATATCTGTGTGTGTCTGAGTGTGCTGGGCCCTCTTTTAAGTAGAACTGCATCAGTGTTATTCCACCATTGTAAATATCCTTGTATATTCCGCGATAAGTCTTCCCTGTGCCTTTTTATTGTAAATAAACAATTGTAGAAATGTTCCCAGTTCGTTTCCGTCCTTTCTGGCATTGGTCCAGCATGGTTCGGATCTGAGTTTAGGCGGGTATTTTTTTATACCCGATAATCCGTTCATCGTAGCCGGTACGTTCTTGGCAGGCCCGCTCGACTGCATCCGAGCCGGAAAGGTAGTTGGCAGCTGCAAGTCGGTAGAGTGATCCGCGTTCGGGCAAGACGTGCCGAGGGCGTGGAATCCCGGTAGTCGAAAATGCGTAGTAATTAGGTAAATTGGTTCTAGACAAAAAACCCTACGCTACGCGGTTGAGATATTGGCGTCCACGGTCGGTTCAGCGACCCGCCAGCTTACGGAGTTATCCGAGAGCGACGGCCTACAATTCCGGGGAGTCTGGTGGAGACGACGTAACCTCCCCCACCTAGTGGTCGTTCTCGCCACTGACCCCGGCCCGCAACAATAATATTATATATATTAATATATATATATATATATATATATATACATATATATATATATATATTTAATAAACAGGAATAAATTCCTGAGTGGGCTAGTGTGAAAAAATCCTGACAACCCAGGACTCAAATCCAAGGACCTCATCGCAATCATCGCAACGACAGCCCACTGAGCTATTGAGTCTTCAGGATAACCTCAGGAGTAACCAATAACAACCAATCAATGTAAATCGACGAAGCATTAAGTCAACTTACTTTGCACATGTTGGAATGTCGCTAAACTATTCATGGTGGACTCGCAGGGTACCCATCTCCGATGTCTTCGTAGATGTCTCACCTCAATTGGTAGAAATGGAATTAATTGTGAAGTGATGACGTGGCTCATGACATGTGGTGCATGTTTACCTTATAGACAATGGCATTCCGCTCAGAAAACTATCATTCGTGATTAAAATTGGAAAATACACTGGCATTCATGTCATATCGTTTGGTGAATGGTATCCCGCCACAGCTTCAACATTTTGTCGTCGGGTGACACCAGCAATCTAAGTGTTTGCAAAGGTCAAGATGCCTTGATTACCTCCACAAAATTGCGTGAGAATGCCCTAACTCAGTATTAAAGTACAAAATAATAATTGTTGCAGTGTTCTTTCTTTTATTACCTGTTCTTCACCTAGTCTCGGTCAAAATGTTCAGGAGTTAGTTGTGCGCATATGCAGATGCTGAATGTAGGGGGGAGGAGGCGAGGTGGGGTAGAGGGTGTGGCGTCACAGCACATAACCATGCTCGGGGAGTGCATACTCTTCATGTTAATTTTGAGCTACGTGGGTGTATATCTATACTTCACAAACCATTTACTCCACTCCACACTCCCACTCGTCTCTCTTCAAAGATCTCATATTTATAAATAACAAAAAAAAAACATGTGTACTTGTTAAAAATATCAAGTACACGTTTTTTGCCAGTTTTCGAATAAAAAGAAAAAAAGACATAATTATAAGATGCAAAGGATCGGAAAGTTAGAGGGGAATATAATATATAAATAATACCATTCCTTTAGTATGCTTGGTGTTCGCTTAATGGTTCGGGTGGTGGGCTTGGGATCACAGGATCCTGAGTTCAATCCTGCTCGGTTGTGAATTAATACCAGGTGGGGTTGACTCTGCCTGTCATCCTTCTGAGGTCGGCAAAATGAGTGCCAGTATGCTGGTGTCCTGCGTCGGAGTGGCGACTCGTCCAGGATTGTGCCCAATAGCCCAGGAGACTACTTAGGCAGCACCAACGCTCTGCACAGAGTATGGTCCCAATGGATGGATGGATGGATTCCTTTTGTGCGTAGAGGCACATCGGGCTGCCGAGGCAGTTCCTTGGCTGGGAGTACAGTGCTGGATGGGTCGCCACTCGACGCAGGATATAAAGTGTGAATTTCAGTGAATAAATAACACAACGAAAGCTGTAGTGTGTACAGATTTGTTCATCGGTTTTGTGGTGACAGACACATGAGCCAGACTGCAGGATTGGATCCAAAACAAAGCTCTCAGAAACCGACTCGCATTCCCCAAACTCTCTGGATGTGATTGAACGTAAATAAATAAATAAATAACCCACAAAATGACTCCAAAACTTGCATTTGCTTAACATAACAGTTTTATCAAAATGGTCAAACCAAATAGGTTTTTTTTTTAGTGTAAAGAGATCTTTAAATAATGCTGGAAGGATTAACGCACTTCGACACTGGAAAATTCAAATGGGACAGGGTTGGCCCAATGTCCCGTTACTGCGGTTCACAAATAATTATCTTGTCGGTCAATTAATAAGGTTGGTTTGTGTTGCGATAAAAAGAGTAATAAATCTAAAAAAAAAAAAAAAGGAACAATACATCAAACGGCTGGGAATGGTTACCCAGATCAAAGGAAAACAAAAACAAACAATGGCTGCGGGGTAACAGGACATACGGACCACCATGTCCATTTGAATGTTCTCGTGTACAAGAGCAAAGACCTCTTCATCATGAAAACTTCAGGCATTTCCTTTGAGAGGGATTTCAAAAATTAAAAATCACCGAAACACAGCACATTTCGACAAAAGGGCTCTGCAAGCGAAATACAAAGCGAATTCGACGACAAAATTGCAGCGGTAGCGGAAGGTGAACAAAATAAATGGTTAAATAGCGAGTGAGAATATGTAATAGACCAATGACAGTGTGAAGGGAATATTTTAAAATGTTAGACAACCTCCCTGCAGGATCAAGCTCGACCATTACACGGTATTGTGTTCCGGAGGAATGGGATGCGAGTGTTGACCTCAAGACAGCAATGCAGGAAGGAGGTCAACACCACCGGAATTCTGGGATCACACACAAGCTGTATTGCCAATGCAATGGATCCCTGTGGGTTACCTGATCTCGCCATCTTTAATTTATTGTTCCTCCGCGTGTAAATGCAGCAATTATGACGTCACGACCTCTTCAAGAATGGTACCGTTGTCCGAGCTTCGTGAGGATGAGCTGCGTCAGTGTATTTCAGCGATTTGAAGTCTCATAACCTGCGACTGCTACAATTGGTGTTGTATCGTCCGTCATGTGTTCGTTTCCTGGACGCGATACGTTTCTATCAAACACATAATGACCCATTTTCGAGATGAGCTCATTGCACGCCAATGCAGGTGTTCCTCAAATAGGCAGAAGCTTGTAAGATCCATGTGTGGTGAGAACACAAGATTGATTGCCCGTGTCCATGTGCCAGTCAGGGGCAACGCAACATCCCATTAATTTAATCCATGTTCTACCTGTCCGCTGCTGCGACGGAACAAGACTAAATTTTAATTCTGAAAATTTGCAAAACCTTGCTCCCAACAACACTGCGGGATATTAACATGAAGGCAAAACCAATCACAAATGTATACTTTTATCTCTTACGCATGGGACGCATGGGCCATTTTAAGCTGCACCTCCGAAAGCAACGAAAACCCAAGGGTTCATGGTGTGCACTTAAACTTTCTGGCGGCACACCCGTAGTACACGCGGGCGGCAGGAAATGAACACTTACGAATACGTGGCAGCAACATCTGCACAGCTCAAGATTATTTGCAAACGTTGTTTAAAGTCACTTGATAAGGGGAGGCAACGTCGGAAGAATCCAATCTTCCTGCTTCTTTCTTCCGGAAGAACAATCTTCCCACCAATCTCCTGCCTCACACTGCCCCCTCCTATGCTTCCCCCTTAACCACACAAGATCTAGCTTCCCCCTCCCAGTTTTGCCAATCACACTGCCTCGCTTTCCATTTTCCCCTCGCATCTCCCTCTCCTAAATTTCACCTCACCCATCCCTCCCCAGCTTCCACCCCCCCACCACACCCTTCTCAGCTTCACTGTTGTCTTACGCCTATTATCCAAGTTCTCCCTCCCCATCTCCACATTCCTGCATGTGGCAAAAGTGCCTCCTCCCCTGTCATAACTGTGTGGACTTCAAACATCTGGAGCCTCCGCTCAACCCTACAGACTCTCATCCAGGCCACTGCTGATAAACTGGACATCCTCTGTTTTTAACAGATCCTTCCTCCAACGAGAACATCCCTGATCCTTGTGTCTCTTCCTGGCTCGCTGCGATGCTGTCGATAGGGACTGAACCTATCCAGCAGCCAGAAATGCCACTTACATGAAGAACTCATTTCTACTCTTGTGCAGTACCCTTACAACTCAAACACCCAAGGAGTACCTTTGGCTGTGACTTCCCCTTGCGCTCACACCTCTTGCTTGTCTGTGTGTTGCTTACCATCTCGCAAAACAGTGACGGACCACATCTACATCTTTCTCGGCCAACAATGGACCACCTTTTAACCACTCATCCCCACACTCTCTCCTCATATGTGGTGATTTCAATTGTCATCATGATAATTGGCTGAGTGAATCGGTACCTCCATCACCTGCCATGGCACTTCAGCAAAGGACTTCTGTGACTGCATGGGTCGGAATCGGTATGTGAACTTTTCCAACCCGGATTTCTGCCAAGGCAAATCCTCCTGCTGACTTTGGGAATGACCACCAATTCTTGGAATGTTCTCCTGTTCTTCCTCTGTTCCAATTGGTTCATCTGATCCTGTGTTTGTGAGAGTCTACATCTCTCTGGCTCTTCCATAGAGCTGCCTCAGTGCCGGCGAGTCTACCAGTTCACTTCAGGCTGACTGGGGGACTGCAAGCCACCACATCACTTCAGGACTGGTCTCCTATATGAGCCCTGATATAACTCGGTCTGGGAATTTATTTACGATAAATCGGCTCTCCCTGACAGACAGATTCATCCTATCTCGTCTTCAGTTATCATACCCTTCCTCCTGCCCATGGGCACTGAATCCTGCAGTGAGGCAGCTGCAACTGAAAACAACTTGCCTTCTCTTATTGAAGGCAAATCTGACTTAAAGGCAACCTCAGATCTCAACACAAAGCCCGCACAAGTACATCCAGCCTCAGGAGAGCCAGAAAACAACGACTGTCGTCAACCTCAAAAGCTGACTTTCAAACTCGTTTCCTCCTCCAAACCTGATGGCGCCTTGTGAAGTATATCGATGGAGTATGCCGTGCTCCATCATCCCTTCCCTCACTTCAAATGGCACCACAGCTGAGTCTGCTCGTGATAAGGCCGAATGCCTCAATTCTGTGTTTGCTTCCAATTTTGTGTCCCCAACCCTACTTTCTCTGGCACCCAAACCACCCAATCACATCCAACTACTCCTGGACTCTGTCACTTGCTCAAACTGGAGAAGGTGGAGACATTTCTGGCAACCCTCAAACTCTGACTCTGCAACTGGACCGAATGGCATCAGTGCAAGTCCTAAAAACCTACTCTGCTGCTCTTGCACATCCTCTATCTGCTCTGTTCACCCTATCATTTGCCCTTGGTCATCCCAATGTTCCCAAATGTTCCAAAATTATGGACGCTCCAAATACACTCGGAAGTCAGCCAACATGACTGCATTGCATAAACGTTTTGCAAAACAGATCATCTTAACTACAGACCTACCACTAACAGCTTGCTTCGAATCATCAGCAATGTCATGGAATCCATTAATTCACAGTCGACGCCAAACCCTTTTTTCTCCAATGGTTCGATCTCAGGCCATCAGTTCTGATTCAGACCCGCTCAATCTTCCTTGAACATGCTGCTTTCTCTCCACACAATGGATGGAGGTCCTCAATGGCAGACATGAGTTCAGGGCTCTCTGAACATATCTCGAGCATTCAATACAGTTGCATTCTGCTTTGCTCTCCAAACTCTCTAACTATGACATTAAAGGCTACCTCACCATGGCTTACTGACTTCCTCTCGTCTCATAGCCAATACGTGGCTTTTCAACGGGATCTTCTCATCTCCTCTCCCTGTCATGACTGGAATGCACCAAAGCAGTGTTTGGACTGTTTTGACGGTAAAAATTTCATGAATGATCTCTCTGACTCTCTGGAAAAATCCTCTATCTCTTTGCTGATGACTACATCCTCTGCCATAACATCCTCATCTTTCAGATAGGTATACAGGAGTCTCTTCCTTCTCTCCAGACTTTGATAGAATCACAAGCTGGTTCAACACTTGGAAAATGTCTTTCAATCCTGACAAATCTCACACTCTCACACTGTCACTCAAGAAAGGACCATGTGGCAGACCTTCCTCCCATCTCCTTCTGAAACAATCCTCTTCAAGAAGTTGAGTCGTTCAACTTTTGGCCCTCACTATCAGCCATGATCTTTCTTGGGGCATCCTCTGCTGTGCAAAGGTCTTTCCGTTGCAACACCTGAACTGTACTCTTATCCACTTGCAAGGCCTTCATCCACAGCTTGATGTAGTACACGCTCCTTCTGGGTCGTGCCCGCGCCTTCACACCTTGCTCAGCTTGATACTGTGGAAACCAAGGCCTTCAAAATCATTAGAATCTCCCACAAAGAAGATGAATCTCGGATAGTATCACTTTCACATCGCAGACAGGTGGCGGTCTGTCTGTTTTTCTTCCACCTCCTTCCTACTATTGTACCCTCTGCTTTTTGCTCTGTATCCCCCCCCCATTCCAGGTTTCTGCAATGTGCACTTGGTCTGCCAGTAACCCCCTCCTGCTGAAACTTCCAAATCCAGACTCACTGCTCACCACCACTCATTTGTTCCTCTTTCTTCCAACCTGTGGAACCAACTTCCTCGGTCTCTTCCCTCCAGGCTTCAAGACAACTGGCTTGTGATGAATCTCAGGCGGTGGTAAACAGCTGTCTCGTGCTTCCCACACCCACAACCATGATCTTCTCCACCATCAACCCTCCCAAGCCCACCTCTTTTCAAGTTTCCAGTTTTTCTTCCTGAGATTTGCAGCTGTATCCATCTTGTTCACCCCCCCCCCTTTGGTCTCCGCTTGCCCTCATTTCGTATTTCTCCAAGTCTCCTCTCGTTTGTCTCTCACCCTACTGTTGGTGTATTTCCCTCTTATACTGTTTATTTCCAAAATTATTTTTTCATTCCTTTTATTTCCAAAATTTCCAAAAATTTCCAAACATTCTTCTGAGATAGTAAGCAATGCAAAAATAACCAGGAATTGACAATCTGAACATTTTTGTTTCGGAAAATTTGGAAAAGGACGTCATCAAAAGATGTTTAACTTTTCATTCACCTCTGGCCAATCAGCTGAAACGTGCCCAATTCCATCAGATCTGGGAAGCTAGGTGAAATCGAACATTGTTCGTACTTGGATGGAAGACCCCCATTAAAGGCTAGGTGGTGTGTGTGTGTGTGTGTGTGTGTATATACAGGTGTCATACAAACTCGATGAACTTGATAAGTCCAATGAAGTTGGTGGAAGAACCATTGCATACGGCACATTACCGTATCCCGCTACATTTCCTGATCGACGGGGCAGTTCCATCCTCCATTTCATAGCAATCAGTAGACCCTTCATTCTGAATATGGAGTTCCCAAATAAAAGTGTTGCTTTTTCATCAACTTGATATTTTAATATTTATTTATTTCTATAGTACAAACAAAATGATAATGTACAATGATGATTTGACTTTGGTAATGAAGAAATATCAACTGCAGACCAAACATTATAATTTGTCATTTTATGTAATGATAGAACACTTGATATAACTAAACGACCCCCTGTGATCAATTAATGAATGCTGATAGTAAGTTGTAGTTGTATAATGGTAGTGAAAATTAAGGTATGGGGTTTTACTACTCGTGATGGTTATGAGGTTGTTTGGACAGTTAAAGTGATCATTGCAGACAGGACAGTTGGACAAATCCCATTAAAGGAAGACGCGTCCCCGAGACCCCTCGCATTACTCGTGCTGCACCCAGTGCCAGTTTAAGTCTGATCAGATTCTTGCTTTGCATCTCAGATTTTCACCAATCAGCTGAGCTCCCAAAAACGAGCAATAAAAAGCACATACAAATGCAGTTTTTGAATAACAAAGCAACTAAACTTCCAACCTTCACCGGGTCAGCCAGCGCGAGGATCAGAAACGCAAGCACAATGACAATCGGCACGGATCAAAAGGAGACCCCTGACGTCCAAGTGACAATAAGCAGAGCACGAGGGCCAAGCACACTGGCTCAAGGCCAAGCTGTGTCGGGAGCATACCAGTACAGCTGTGTCCGTCTGGAGTGAGGTCAAAGCCGGCGTTGCAGATGCATTGGAAGTTTCCTTCAGTATTAATGCAGCGACCATTCGTGCAAAGCCGCTGGCTCTGGGCGCACTCGTTAATGTCTCAAGGGGGATGGGAAGAAGGGAGGGGGAGGGAAAGCTGAGGTGGCACAAAGAAAGGACAGTGATTACGTGATCCTACATTTGTCAATGTCGACGAATGATCAGAACGTACATGCTCTGTTGAATTAACGTGGAATCATGAAACAAGGAAGTATCGGCTGAAAAATTCGAAGAAAGAAAAATGTAAAGAGAAGGTGAAAAAAAAAGGTTAACATTCAAGGGTAACAGAGATCCATTCCTGATTGTTGCCCACTAGTCATTGGCCTTTGCTCTTACTGTTAGAACATTCAATTCTTGTGCTTCCCAACATGGCAGGAGTATGGGGGTAGGGGGGGAACTTCCTTAGTTGCTGAAATATTCACTGGAGTGTTGCTGACACTTCGCCGCTCTCGAATAATGACTTCTTCTTTTCTTCTAGTGAGAGGAAAAAACATTAATGTTACATCTCATTAAAGGATGGTTGGTGGGACAGAGGGCTTGACTGTAAATAAAAGATAAGAAATCATCGGTTTACAAAAAAATGATTCGAACAGAACTAATGAAGCAAATTTGAGTGACTCGAGTGCACAAGGTTATCACAATTTTGTGCCTGTGGAAAATAAGAATAAAAAAAAGAAGACCACTTTCCAGCCAAGCCTGCGATGCCGAGTGGTGCAGGCCTACGCAGCTGCAAACCCAGACCAAAGAGTCGAAATGGCTTCTCCAAGGTCTCGCCCAAAGTAAAGCCAGAAACGGGGCGTTTTTGCTCCTTTCTCTCATCACTGGTAGAAACCCCCGGGTGAAGAAAAAAAAAAACAAAAAAAATAAAAAAACGTGGTGTGCACCATGTGGTGATTTTCAAACACCCAGCCTACACCCGTTCCAAGAAGATGTTCCAAACAAGTCACAGCGTGCCACTAGCACGTTGTCTGCTCAGTTGCGTGTGAGCAAGTACAGCTGTGGGGTAGGCCACTTCGATTTGAGAAACAAACAAGGAACAAGCAGCTGTGAAATTTACTCAGCTCTGTCCTACATCACAAGAAACACACATTCCGCAAGTTCTTTTGTGACCTTTGAGAAAAGGACGCATCAAAATGCGGAATGAATATCGGTGACCTGAAGAAGTCATTGGTCTTGCGACGACGGTTGTCTCGTGTAATGTTGATTTTAATTATGTTGTAAAAATGGGAAAAACCAATCGCGGGATATTTTTGAGCGCAACTCCCTTCCGCCGCACCCCGACCCCCCCCCAGCCCCACAAAAAAAAAAGGCCGGAACACAATATTGAGACCGAGGTAAATTTGCTGTGTCGATAAAGGTGGCTGTGTCGGCGGAGATCAAACCGATTAAATTGCAATACCGAAGCACAGCAAATTGCCCATTTCTACAACATCTCTGGTCAGGTTTTTGTACGGTTACAGATTTGATTTACCCAAACACTCGGTGCGCGTCGGAGATTTTTGGAAGCCAGCGTGAACAGGCAGTAGTACGAGCCAGCTGTGTTTATGCAGTCCCCATGGGTGCAAGGAAGACTCAGGCATTCGTCCACATCTAGAAAGGGAGGGGGGGGGGGAGAAAATCCACACTGGTGCACAAGAGCATATCCATTGGCTTTAGCTGATCTGCCCCAACTTTATTCCTCAAAATCATTCTCTCTGAGCGTGTACATCTCCCAATTAGGTATCCCATGTACGCCCGCACCCCTCCACCGTCCCCCTCCCCAACCTTCCCGTACAATGTACGCGATTGGCAAAAAGAAACAGTGAAGATACCTACCAGCACACAGACCCACGGCATCCACCTGATAGCCAGGGTTACAATCGCATCGAAAACTCCTTGGGATGGGCACGCAGCGTCCGTTCAGGCAGGCATTGGGGTAAAGGTGGCAGAGATTCGTTTCATTTCCAGGCAGCACTTCTGTGATGCAGCAAACTGAAGTAAGAAACCTAAACATGCTGCTTAAGATAAACTCTGTGCATTACCACACCATCTTGGGTAAACTATGAAGGATGCTGTATGAATACGGAAATATATATTATTATTGTTATTTTATTATTCATATTATTATTATCAGTGCTACTACTATGTATTTCCAGTTCTAGTTTGATTTGACAAGGAAAATCAAGTCGAGCCAAACAGCAGATACCCTTTCCTTTAATGGATGCTGTGCCTTGGGTATACAGCAATTGGAAGGAGTTAGCCGAGTTGCAATTCTCAAAAGAATATCAGCTGATTCAGTGGATTAAGGAACCCAAAACTATAAAAAGTGAAAGGTAGAAATGCCAACTTTTATAAAGACTAATCAAATTATACAATGAAATCCAAGAACACACAAATAAAAAGACACCATTTTAAATGTCCTCACAGCTTACCTGGAGGCCTGGGACCTCGAGGAAGACCAGGTCCGATAGGAATTCCTGGGCCAAAAGGGTAACCAGCCTAGATGGGCGGTAAGGTCGAGTAGGAACACCAGCGGTTACAGGTAAGCCAGGCCAACTTCCAGGAACGATAGGCTTTCTCGGTCCAATGGGGTAACCTGGACCCACCGGAAAACTGGACCCACCGGAAAACCTGGACCCCCAGCCCACCGGAACACCTGGACCCACCGGAAGGCGTTCACACACGTGCCATATTCCTCTGCATGATATAACCAATAATGGGGAGAGAAAGAAGAGAACACACATGAGATGCTATTTTTATTTAATATCGATTACAAACCTTTTTATCAAAATCGCAAACATAAACCTCGTAGCGGAATCAGATTCGAATCCGACGTACACCTATCCTTTTCTCATGTTTTCATCTCACTCAAAATTGTCTTTAATGCAAACACATTATCTGTTCCATTCTGCAACCAATTCCCCCACTGTTATACCTTACAAGTTGGGTCACCCGATGGGGTTATTTAGATTTTAGTAAACCATCATGAAGATTGAGTTTTTAAACCAGTAGCAAAGATTAACCGGGAGTGCACCATGTCAGCAAGGATGGGTCAAAAGGCCATATTTGTTGTTTCCACGATCGCGGTTTTAGCTATCGCGGCATTTTCCAGGAATCTAATCCCATGATATTTGAGGGTTTACTGTACTGATGAAATATCCATCACAAACATGAGGCATCTGGCCATCTCCAATCCTTAACGGCAGCTTTACAAATTCACCTGCATCGTGATCACCTCGAAAGAAGGATCACATGTTTGTTGTCGGACGAAGAGCTTTTACTGTACATGCTTCCATCGATGTGAAGATTTGAGGCAAGCATCAATCTTAATTGGTTTTTGTGCCACCATACGCAACTGGAAGAGTTTGGAGAAGTCTCCTGACTACACTAGGAAAACACCATGTGGCGCTGCTCTTGAGTATGTCTTCAGCATTCAGTAAAAAGCTTCCACTGCCTGTCGATGTGATATTGTAAAGTTCATCCCAGAAGATTACTTTACACTCATTCAGGGGGACGTCAAAGCCGAGCCACGTTTTGGGTTAAGTGGGATCATAAATGTCGAATTGGCTGTCCGTCCGCCTTGAAGAAGCTGGGCAGCATCTCACTGCTGGGAGCAACCAATGTGACATGACCACTGGAACATTGCTGAGGTGGAATTCCGACGATGGTCGAGGCAGTTGCACCACGTCCACCTTCCTCAACAAGCGTGGAGGGGAGAGGTGGCTTTCTCCGGGTATGGCCGAAACACCGCCCAGAAAGGGTGGGCCGTGGGAACCCTGTCCAATCAAGGCGGACAGTGACGTGTGCTTCATCGAGCCCCGCCCCAGACGGGGGCTCTTTTGTTGCCTTTCGTTCGTTCTGAGGAGATTGGGGAAGAGAGGAGCGCATCTGAGGGATTAGAGAAGAAAGGAGCACGTTGGTTGGGTGCGTCGTGTCGTGTTGTTGGTGGTTCGTGGTTCGTTCGTGGAGTTGGCTGGTTCTTTTGCTGGCGTTTGTGGAGCCTTCGTGGGTCCCGTCCGCGACCCTGATCTCGCCCGGGGACTTTGACTGCTCCACGCGGGTTCCTCCACGGGCACGAGCCCGCGCGTGTGACTGTGGGCCGAGCCGCACCACCATTGACAGGTGCCACACCGTGTAGCACCCCCTACCTCCAGCGTGCAGGTTCCCTGCCGAACTGCAACCCTCCAGCTCGTCTCTCCTTCTCTGGCTGCGGGGGTCTTCAATAAAATATCTGTGTGTGTCTGAGTGTGCTGGCCCGTCTTTTAAGTAGAACTGCATCAGTGTTATTCCACCATTGTAAATATTCCTTGTATATATCCGCGATAAGTCTTCCCTGTGCCTTTTTATTGTAAATAAACAATTGTAGAAATGTTCCCAGTTCGTTTCCGTCCTTTCTGGCATTGGTCCAGCATGGTTCGGATCTGAGTTTAGGCGGGTATTTTTTTATACCCGATAATCCGTTCATCGTAGCCGGTACGTTCTTGGCAGGCCCGCTCGACTGCATCCGAGCCGGAAAGGTAGTTGGCAGCTGCAAGTCGGTAGAGTGATCCCGGTTCGGGAAGACGTGCGAGGGCGTGGAATCCCGGTAGTCGAAATGCGTAGTTAATTAGGTAAATTGGTTCTAGACAAAAAGACCCTACGCTACGCGGTTGAGATATTGGCGTCCACGGTCGGTTCAGCGACCCGCCAGCTTACGGAGTTATCCGAGAGCGACGGCCTACAATTCCGGGGAGTCTGGTGGAGACGACGTAACCTCCCCACCTAGTGGTCGTTCTCGCCACTGACCCCGGCCCGCACAATATATATTATATATATATATATATATATATATATATATATATATATATATATATCATATATCATATATATATATTTTAATAAACAGGAATAAATTCCTGAGTGGGGCTAGTGTGAAAAAATCCTGACAACCCAGGACTCAAATCCAAGGACCTCATCGCAATCATCGCAACGACAGCCCACTGAGCTATTGAGTCTTCAGGATACCTCAGGAGTAACCAATAACAACCAATCAATGTAAATCGACGAAGCAATTAAGTCAACTTACTTTGCAACATGTTGGAATGTCGCTAAACTATTCATGGTGGACTCGCAGGGTACCCATCTCCGATGTCTTCGTAGATGTCTCACCTCAATTGGTAGAAATGGGATTAATTGTGAAGTGATGACGTGGCTCATGACATGTGGTGCATGTTTACTTATAGACATGGCATTCCGCTCAGAAGAACTATCATTCGTGATTAAATTGGAAAATACACTGGCATTCATGTCATATCGTTTGGTGAATGGTATCCCGCCACAGCTTCAACATTTTGTCGTCGGAGGTGACACCAGCAATCTAAGTGTTTGCAAAGGTCAAGATGCCTTGATTACCTCCACAAAATTGCGTGAGAATGCCCTAATCAGTATTAAAGTACAAAATAATAATTGTTGCAGTGTTCTTTCTTTTATTACCTGTCTTTTCACCTAGTCTCGGTCAAAATGTTCAGGAGTTAGTTGTGCGCATATGCAGATGCTGAATGTAGGGGGGAGGAGGCGAGGTGGGGTAGAGGGTAGTGGCGTCACAGCACATAACCATGCTCGGGGAGTGCATACTCTTCATGTTAATTTTGAGCTACGTGGGTGTATATCTATACTTCACAAACCATTTACTCCACTCACACTCCCACTCGTCTCTCTTCAAAGATCTCATATTATAAATAACAAAAAAAAAACATGTGTACTTGTTAAAAATATCAAGTACACGTTTTTTGCCAGTTTTCGAATAAAAAAAAAAGAAATAATTATAAGATGCAAAGGATCGGAAGTTAGGGGAATATAATATATAATATATACCATTCCTTTAGTATGCTTGGTGTTCGCTTAATGGTTCGGGTGGTGGGCTTGGGATCACAGGATCCTGAGTTCAATCCTGCTCGGTTGTGAATTAATACCAGGTGGGGTTGACTCTGCCTGTCATCCTTCTGAGGTCGGCAAAAATGAGTGCCAGTATGCTGGTGTCCTGCGTCGGAGTGGCGACTCGTCCAGGATTGTGCCCAATAGCCCAGGAGACTACTTAGCAGCACCAAGCCTGCACAGAGTGGTCCCAATGGATGGATGGATGGATTCCTTTTGTGCCGTAGAGGCACATCGGGTGCCGAGGCAGTTTCCTTGGCTGGGAGTACAGTGCTGGATGGGTCGCCACTCCGACGCAGGATATAAAGTGTGAATTTCAGTGAATAAAAAACACAACGAAAGCTGTAAGTGTGTACAGATTTGTTCATCGTTTTGTGGTGACAGACACATGAGCCAGACTGCAGGATTGGATCCAAAACAAAGCTCTCCAGAAACCGACTCGCATTCCCCAAACTCTCTGGGATGTGATTGAACGTAAATAAATAAATAAATAACCCACAAAATGACTCCAAAACTTGCATTTGCTTAACATAACAGTTTTATCAAAATGGTCAAACCAAATAGGTTTTTTTTTTTTAGTGTAAAGAGATCTTTAAATAATGCTGGAAGGATAACGCACTTCGACACTGGAAAATTCAAATGGGACAGGGTGGCCCACATGTCCCTTTACTGCGGTTCACAAATAATTATCTTGTCGGTCACATTAAGGTTGGTTTGTGTTGCGATAAAAAGAGTAATAAATCTAAAAAAAAAAAAAAGGAACAATACATCAACGGCTGGGAATGGTTACCCAGATCAAAGGAAAAACAAAGACAAACAATGGCTGCGGGTAACAGGACATACGGACCACCATGTCCATTTGAATGTTCTCGTGTACAAGAGCAAAGACCTCTTCATCATGAAAACTTCAGGCATTTCCTTTGAGAGGGATTTAAAAAATTAAAAATCCCGAAAACACGCACATTCGACAAAAGGGCTCTGCAAGCGAAATACAAAGCGAATTCGACGACAAAATTGCAGCGGTAGCGGAAGGTGAACAAAATAAATGGTTAAATAGCGAGTGAGAATATGTAATAGACCAATGACAGTGTGAAGGGAATATTTAAAATGTTAGACAACCTCCCTGCAGGTCAAGCGAGACCATTACAGGTATTGTGTTCCGGAGGAATGGGATGCGAGTGTTGACCTCAAGACAGCAATGCAGGAAGGAGGTCAACACCACCGGAATTCTGGGATCACACACAAGCTGTATTGCCAATGCAATGGATCCCTGTGGGTTACCTGATCTCGCCATCTTTAATTTATTGTTCCTCCGCGTGTAAATGCAGCAATTATGACGTCACGACCTCTTCAAGAATGGTACCGTTGTCCGAGCTTCGTGAGGATGAGCTGCGTCAGTGTATTTCAGCGATTTGAAGTCTCATAACCTGCGACTGCTACGATTGGTGTGTATCGTCACGTGTTCGTTTCCTGGACGCGATACGTTTCTATCGAACACATAATGACCCATTTTCGAGATGAGCTCATTGCACCCAATGCAGGTGTTCCTCAAATAGGCAGAAGCTTGTAAGATCCATGTGTGGTGAGAACACAAGATTGATTGCCCGTGTCCATGTGCCAGTCAGGGGCGGAAAAAACAACACAATGTTCAAAAAAAATTGCCCCGTGGGGGACTGATGGTTATTACCCCCAACAGGTGGGGTGAACATGAGGGATTGGGGGGTAAAACCGAGTTTGCTCTGGATCCGTCTGGTGGTTTCTGAGAAGAATATTTTTGAATAAAATACCAATATCTGGGGTAACACCCCCTATAATAAGGACGTGTCCGGATGGGGAGCACAACCCCGTGAGATCTTTCTGTCTGATGCAGGGCGCCAAATTTGGTCCATATTGGTCGGGTAGTTTTGTGAGGGGAAGATGTTTTGGTCAAATGTTAACAGATGTACGTACGTACGTATGGACGGATGGCCGGACAACCACTGTGTCATCTTTGCTCTCCCCCACCGAAGTACTCACCCTCCCCCTTCTAACCCTAAGGCATCAATCCCCTCCACACTTCAAGCCTTCACACCCCCTCCTCACCCACCACACAACTCATCAGCCGCCCCCCCCTCTACACTGAAAGTCTTCAACCACCAGAGGGAAAGTGAAAGTCCACCCCTACCCCCAAAACCTCAACCTCCCACCAATCTTTACCCATATTTGCTCTCCCCCCTCCGAACCCCAAATCTGTCCTCCCTCCTCACCCTCCTGTTCATAAAAGCAAACAGACATTCCCACATCAATCATTACATATTACATATTGCCTCATCGAAACAGTGGAAATGTAACACTTTCCCTCCCCGATCAATTTCACAG
>CM068959.1:131274981-131298654 GCA_035128595.1 Eptatretus atami | reverse complement strand
ACTTCACAGAAACCACGGTCGAAACAGCTCCTGCGTGTCATGGGCCATCATGGTCGTCGGTCCAACTCACAATCACACGACATATGCTGAAACCCCATGGAATTGCAACTCTCGAGTGACAATGAGCAGCCTAATTGTGCCAATAAACGACCCTCAACCAATTATCTTCTTCCTGACGCAAAAATACACTTGATCGTTAAAAGTAAATAACGATGGACATTTTCTTCCACAATGTCGCGAGATTCCCGGAAGTCCTCAGCCAAATATCTTGATAATGATATGGGTTCTATGATCCCCGGTTGAGTCATTAAAGAGAAAATAGCCAGAAATAATAGCAAGGACCCATGTAACCAATATGGTGAAAGCCCTGCTTGAGAGAACACCGCATAGTTATTTGGGCAGTGTATAGACAACAGACAGC
Source organism: Eptatretus atami (assembly GCA_035128595.1). Lineage (NCBI taxonomy): Eukaryota > Metazoa > Chordata > Myxini > Myxiniformes > Myxinidae > Eptatretus > Eptatretus atami. The sequence continues at coordinate 131,298,233 of CM068959.1, read as the reverse complement.
TGCTTCGATCGCTGAGGCCAATATGTTCTGTGATGTTCACAAGGCCCATGATGCCTATCGGCTCCAACCTTTCGATATTTGATGAATTTTTTTGAGTCACGCGATCAGCAAGGCCTCCACAATTTAACATCAGAATCCGATCCTAACGTTGTGACTTAAATTCGATGGCATTCTGACTGGTGGTTCTGGAGAAGAAGATGTTTGAAGGAATTTACGCGATTTCCACAAAAATTGACGAAGTCGGCCATTTTCACACACTTCCGGTCATGTGATCAGAATGACCCAGCAATTCCACATCAATACAGTTGCCTAATGTTGTCACCCAGATTTGGTAACATTCTGGCCGGTGGATCCGGCGAAGAAGATTTTGGAAGGAACTTGCGGGACCCTCCATTTTGACACACTTCCGGTCACGTGATCGGCATGACTTCCGCAATTTAACATCCCTGCCCCTGGCCTAATGTTGTAAACCAAATTTGGTAGCATTCGAACTGGTGGGTCTGGAGAAGAAGATTTTTGAAGAAATTTACTATGTCGGCCATTTGACCTACTTAAAGTCATGTGACCAGAACGAGCTTTGCAATTCCTGTTACCAGTCACGAGAGAAACGTTGCTGCCAAATTTCAGCCAGATCGGCCAGGCGGTTTGGCCGGAGAAGTCGAAAAAGGAGACGGACGAACGGTGCGCGATGACAATACCTTACCTGGAATGTGAATTCCAGACGAGCTAAAAAAAATTAAAATAATCACAGAATCGCTGTGCATGCACACTCATATGTACAAGCACACATACATACACATGTGTAAAGAAAGACACACACACACACATACATACATACACACACACACACACACACACACACACACACACACCAGTTCCGTGAATCGGACACATCTCGGTTGCACCACTGTAAGCCCAGCAGTGGCCAGAGTTGCAGCAGCACTGGTACCACGTCATCTGTCCAGGAAATTCTGAGTCACATGAGCGCCCGTCAACAGATGTACCATAACAGGTACCCAGTCGAGGATCTGCAAACAGGTGCACATACAAACAGAATAAGTCACGATGAAAGCATGATTATTACGTGGTGAACCCTTTTTTTTTTCCTTCATTTTTGTTTGTACCATTCAGGACTCGAGGCGCATGGAATGTGCAGAGTTACAAAACAGTGTTACAAAGTTAGGGTTGTCCTTATTTTATTTTTTGGGGAAATTTCAAGGGGCTAACCAGAATTTAGGTTGATATTTATGAGAAAAACAAGTGAAATCCTTCAATACAGCACATGTGGTGAAGCAAATGAGTACACTAATGTAAATATCATTATGCTTTTCAGTTGAAAATAATTAAAAAGCGTACTTAATATTTGAAATGTAAAATCTTGTTATTATTGTGATAAGCACCTTTATATATAACAGAAGGAATGAACGTTCGATACAGCGGCAGGAGGCCACAAAAGAATGATAGCATAAGAAGAACTTAGCTTTCACATTCGGCGATCGGCGCGAAATGCAATGGTGGCGGAAATGACGTCTTTCGGCGCGAAATGCGATGGTGGGCGGAAATGACGTCTTTCGGCGCGAAATGCGATGGTGGGCGGAAATGACGTCTTTCGGCGCGAAATGCGATGGTGGGCGGAAATGACGTCTTTCGGCGCGAAATGCGATGGTGGCGGAAATGACGTCTTTCGGCGCGAAATGCAATGGTGGGCGGAAATGACGTCTTTCGGCGCGAAATGCGATGGTGGGCGGAAATGACGTCTTTCGGCGCGAAATACGATGGTGGGCGAAATGACGTCTTTCGTTCGTTCGTACATGAGAGGGGCACGTTTCTTGGTTTTTTTTTCCCGTCAAGCAATTAATTAAATGGTTTTCACATATATAACACATTAGTTTCAAAAAATTCCATTGAAATACTCGGGTATTCCGTCAATTCTCGCTATTTCCGTCTAGGTTACGCACTGCCATCTACCGGACGGCCGTCATTGGCGTCTTGAGGCACGTGGGGAGGGGGGGGGGACACCGGAGACGTGGTAGACACCGGGACATTTCAAACTCGGTGCAATTGTATACAGCGCACGCGCTGTAAAAATATAAAAAAAATATGAACCTGAAAAAAATTATTTAGGGGGTTTGCTGCCATCCATCGAAATTCGAAAAAAAAGAAATTCATTTTAGTATTTTTTTCTTTTTTTAAAAAATCTTATGCCAAAATGACATTAACATGTAATGTATGATGTTTTCTGGTGATGTCCGAATCCGTCCACAACTTTTTGAGATATCCTGCTCACAGACAAACAAACAGGAGTGAAAACATAACCTTTGTCCACTTTCGATGGTGGAGCTAATGAACAATAATGTATTTGCATGATCCACAATAAATAAACAAAGGACATATCAGCACTAAACAGTCGCCATCGTGTACGTTTTGTCCCCATGTCGTTTGACCAAATCCCATTCTTAACATTAACATAATCCAACTTAAAATCCACATCCATTTTAACATGACTTGTACATGGAACTTAAAGTCTTGGCATGTCGGTTAGCCAGGGTACAAATGTACAATGACCTATCTTTTAGCAATATCGTGATTAAAAAAAAAAAACATCATAAAAACCCATAACCTAAACGCAGAAGAGAGAACCAGGATGACATCCCTCCCCCCCGCCCCCGGGAATATCGGCGTGCTCGAGATGCATCACCTCCGCCGACACTAAATTTGAACAGCTTCGACTACAGGACTGAAGAAGAAAAATTCCACGACCAGAAAGCTCAGAAGCAAGCACACCACCAGCTGGGCTAGCCTGCAATCGCTCAGCTTCCATGGAGGTCTCCCATCAAAGTAATAACCAGGCTCAACTCGAAGTTGCTCACAGTTCGCTTCAAGATCCGTTAAGATCGGGTGCATTCAATGCAATCGACGAGTACAAGCTGTGGACCCGAAACAAGGATCCCAACCAGTAACCTCCCGATGAAGCAAGATGTCTGCAGGACGAGTTGGAAGCGGCCACACCGATAAAAAAAAAAAGTGCCACAGGTCTCTCCGACTCATGCGATGAAGGTAGTACAAGCAACAAGATTCTGTGCTCTTCTTTAAACTTGACATCAAAGGCAAAAAGGACCGTTGCAGTTTTGGGGAAGAACTCGCAAACTCTTACTTCCACCCAGCTGGAAGGAAGTTCCCAACCTGGAAGCTGACGATCGATGAAGCATCAGCTTTATAAAAGGAGCTTGGAAAGTTCCCATCAGTCTTGTCCGTTCATTCCATTTTTAAGAAACAGACACAGATGTACACGGGACTTTGCTGTCACGATTACAGTTCTCTCTTTCACAAGAGGGCCGTCTCTGTGCGCCAGTGGAATTACGAGACTTTGATTTCGTGCCAGGGAGCCCGTTCTTATGCAGTACGAGAGCCAACTTGCAAGCCGGGGAGTGGGTCACCCTGACTGCGAACACCACTTACATCTGAAACTCTTTAAACGACCCTCAACCAATGCCGGGACTTTGAAAAACAGCGAAGCATGTGATGCCGAAAGCCGAATGTGCCCGCTCTTGACCTGGAACGACCCAACAAGGAGCCGTGTATATGAATGTAACGAGGGCTTGCGTGATATATATATTAACGAACGTTGAGACCAAAACGAATAGAAACGGGAACTTCAGATCCGAACCGTCACAGCCGAAACATGTGCAAGGAGCCTGGACCGTTTCACATCGTGAAGCGCGTTTTGGTGACCTTCGCATTGAGAATGTCGAGTAGAAATTGCCTCTGAACTCCCTGTGCAGATTTTAAAAAGTACATCGCAGTCGAGGTTGGTGGATCGTTGAAATAACAAACTCAAAATAAATGAGATTGCAATCTCTTGAGAGCTTTCCTCAAAGTACTAGTGCAGATCTTTCTCGTCCAACTGGGCTGTTCCTCGTGGGAACGTTTGACTGAGTGATTGAATTTAAACCCAAACGACATACGTTTCCGTTAGTTGTGTTGTTTTCTGCGTCCTCTCTTGGTGAAATCTGTCGACCACAACAAGGTGAAGACCAGTGAGCACCTCCCCAGAAATACATGGAACTTCAATGCAGGAGGAGGTCATGAGGGCTAGTAAGTGTGTGCAATCATACCAACATCTTAGTGCTACCTCATCCCCCCACTACTTCCAGACAATTATCCAACTCGATATTAAAACTACAGCGGCACTCGGTAGAGCGCATAGAGCGCTCCACCAGGACGAACAGTTTATGTTTTGTGTTCCACTGAAAGGCCTGAACCCAATCCGGATCTCCACCAAAATCGAATCCATTCGGCCTTGTCACACACCCAACCTGTCCACCAAATTTTGTTCGAATCCGTCAATTACTTTTTGAGATATCGTGCTCATGGACAGACAGACAGACAGACTGTCAGTGGCAGAAGTAACAATCCATTGACTCGACTGTCATAACCCCAGCAGAGAGACCAATCAATGCATTCACCACCCTCTGAATGAAATTCACCCTCCAAATGAGGCCTCACTAAATTCCAGTGCATAACGAACACGACCTCTTTTGATTTATAATTGATCCTGGAAGGACTGATCCCTAAGGTGCTTACAAACCAACCTCCTGGTCGGATATCCTCCCATTCACAGCAACCCTTTCCTTCCGATCATGAAGGCAGTTTCCAATCCAGTTAGCTACCCGACTAGCCAGTCCACAAGCCTTCACCTGCACAAACAACCCTTTGCATGGAACCTTATCGAATGGTAAGTCCAGATATACGACATCCACTGCACTTCCCTCATCCACTCAGCCAGAAACTGCCTCAAAGAATTCCAATAAATTTGTTAAACATGACCTCCCTTTAGTAAATCTGTACTGACTACCTTTAATTAGTTTGTGATTGTTGAAATGGTTCCTCATCTGGTCCTTAATTAATGTCTCCAACACCTTCCCCGCAACTGAAGTCAAACTTACAGGTCGATAGTTTCCAAATTCTACTCTCGATCCTTTCTGAAATAATGGCGTTAACATTTGTGACTCACCAATCCTCCGGTACCTGTCCCGACTCCGGGGAACTATTGAAAATGTCCGTTAACATCTCGCTTACCTGCTCAGCCACCTCCATCAATACTCTCAGGTGCATATTATCTGGATCCGGAGCCTCATCTACTCTTTACCGAGCTGTTCCTTTACTTCCTCCACTCCCACTTGGATCGCTTCAAGAATCCCTTGCTCACCTCCGAGATGGATACCCTCAGCTAATGGAAGTTCATCTGACCGTTCTTGTGCATATGTAGAAGCAAACACATTTCAGTAAGCCTGCCATCGTGCCATCATCATCCACCCGTGCTCCTGTGCTATTCCCCAATGGGCCCACACTGGTCCGAACCTGTTCCTTTCCCCTGATATCCTTAAAGTATGTCTTGCTGCTATGATGAATCTTTTTGGACATCTTTTCAAATTCTCTTTTGGCTTGCTGAGATATTTTATAAACTATCCTCTGTTTATTCCGACACCAATGCGAGTCATCCGACACCTTTAGCACGTCAGGCTTCCTCCAAACTTGTTCCAGTTTAGTAGCCACTGTTTAAAAAGGTAACCGTACGTTGGACATAATTGACTCAATAGTTTGTGGTTATAATAATCTTCACTAACTGGAGGTGTGCCCAATGAAACACCGTGATAAGCTAGTTGTACACCTTAACAAGGAGTTTGTCCAAGGCAGAAAACCCCTTTGGAGAGGGGGGCAAATTAAGTCATTACAACCTCGGTCGTGTGACCTCTCGTCCCACTGGCAAGTTTGGTTGAGATTGGATAAGTAATGACCGAATGTATCGCGGTCAGACAGACAGACAGACACCAAAATTGCGTATTTTACAATGATGTGACTCTATGTTTTTATTTTCAGGTTGGCCAAAGAACAAGGTTTAAAGAATAAAATAAAATAAAAAGAAATTTCAACCGTGTTGAACCCTCTGTGTCGCAGTGGACGCTCATTTTAGATGGCCTCCCGACTCCCCAAATCTGTCTCCTCCCGACAACTACCGGCGGGGGTCCCTCAAAGCTAAAGTCTACTAAAAAAACAACTCACACACACGGCAAGGGTTGAAAAATAACATCAGATTGGGGAAATCAGATGCACACCAGGTCCAGTTTTCAGCCAAGTCATCGATAACTTCAATATCCGTGCGGCGGCTGTCATCTCGAGGCGCCGTGCTTGGATTGAGTACTTCATCAACTAGTATTATTGTTGCTTTTTATTGCTTTGAAGCATGTTTTTTTTTCACGATGATCAACAAAAAAATTAACTAATCCTGTGGATTATTACACCAAAATCAAACAAAATTGACCGTAATCAAAAATATTGTCGTTAAATAAAAAGTTGCACATCATTTTGGACCACCCTGTACGTACAGGTTTTTATTTTAATTAGCTGTGATTGATATAATACACTGATATTAGTTAAATTCGTTCCTCCTGGAGTCCCCAAAACCGAGGTTGACCACCTACCTCCATTCTTTTGTTCCTCCAGTGAAGAGTGGAGGCTCATGGAGGAGGGGTCAGAGGGGGTCAGAAGGCAATGTCACGACAGTCGGACAGTGGGACAATAGTTGGACAGAATAAGCAAGGCAATGAACAAACAGGAAGAGAGCAGAGAGAGGGGATGTGAAGAAAGAGTAATCAACAAATAAGATGGTTGGATTCGGTGAGGTAGGGTTAATGGGGGTCAAAATATTACAGGTATAGGGATAGGAGTTGACGTAAGATGGTGGTGCACTGAAGCCCTTGTCGGAGGAATGAAATTGAACAGCACCAGCAAGCGAGTTCCAAAAAGAGAAGGAACAAGAGTTGAGGTGTGCAGTTAACCTGTATTTTGGGACTTTAAAGCAGGAAGTGGTTACTGAGAGAAGGCATTCATTCTGGAGTTGCTCAAGAAAGGCAGAAGGCTGAGAAATTCAGAGGAGTTAGACCCGGGGAGAGGTGGTGAAGAAAAAAACAAAAAAACCCAGAAGCCATCAACATGTCTAGAATGTGAGAACAGGCCTTTTGCTTTGGCCTCTTTGTGGGAGATGCCAAAAATATTGAGAGCTTAAGATGCTACAGAATCCAGGAGAGACAGATACGATGCTGGGGCATCATTACATCACAGAAAGCAGTTATCCATTGAGTTAGGGGCAAAGGCCTTCTCGGCTGTGAGTAGTTCTTTAATTTTCAAGGAATGATTTGGAATGACAAAGGATGCCTGGTCTTGTGCTGACTTTGGAGGCCAGCTGTTCAATGTGGTTGGCCTAGGAGAGGTCATGGCTGATGAATGCGCCTATATGTTCAAGGCATTTAACATCTTCCAGTGGCTGACCATGGAAATAGATTTGTGGGTTTGTTTGATGATCCTACCAGCACGAAGGGGGTGAGGTTGTGAGATTTCCCAGGATTAAATGACATGTTCCATTTGTCAGACCAGCCTCTAGGACACCAGAGAGTAACAGAGTCGCTGTCTGCTTGTCAGTGGGATGGGGGTACCATTGAACGTAATATAGATCAATATGCAAGGCGGAAGAGATACCGGGCGTAGTGGCGTGCGCCTGTAATCCGGCTACTCGGAGGCTTGTGTTGGAGGATCGCTTGAGGACGGGCGCTCTGCGCTGGGCCTCGCTATGAGAGGGTGTTGGGCAGCCCAGAATCATGGCGAAACCCAATCCTTATCCCTGTGTCGTAAGAGGCGACCAGGGTTGCGTCAGGAAGGGCATCCGGCGTAAAACCTGTGCCAAATCAGTATGCGGATCATAATGGATGATCCGCTGTGGCGACCCCTAACGGGAGCAGCCGAAAGAAGAACAACAACAACAACATGCAAGGTAGAAGAGAGGGTTTCAGAGCAAGAGAGAGATAATTTATGTTGATGAGGAACAAGACAAGCCATAATACACAGCCTTATGGCACTCCAGCCTCCATGGAAGAAGAGGGAAGAGGATTCCATTGAAAACAACACATTGACTGCATGAGTGGGAGAACTCAGAAATCCAGGAATGAAGATGGCCTTGTATGCCAGAGGCAGAGAGATTGGTAAGAAGAGTGGGATACCAGGCTGTGTCAAATTCCTGAGATGTATCTAGGACGACGGCCTAGTATTGTTTGAGAATGAGGGCTTCCACCCAATTGCTGAGAGAGGAGCAGCAGCATGTGCAGAGGTGAGCGACTGTGACAGATAACAGGAAAGACGACATCAGGAGCAATGATGGATTTCAACACTTTGCTTAAAATTGGAAGTAAGCTAACTGGTCTGCAGTTGAGATGACCCACATTGTACATGGGAGTGATATCTGCTGACTTCCCAGCAGATACGATGAGGCAAGAGGACGACAAGCTGTACAGCGCAGACGGACGAGAGGCAAAGATAGCAGAACAGCTTTTTAGAACATCGATGCCGATGCCTTCTGGGCTTGTCAATGAAGCAGAGTCGAGGCTGGAAGACCTTTCTCTACCTTCTAATGTGAGGACACGGAGTCCTGTGACGTTGGGTAAGGGTAATATGGGGACAGACCGGGATGGGTTGAGAGTTGAGACATGGAGGCAAACACCGAATCGAGCCATTCTCCTTTATCTCCAGCAGAATCTGCTGTCCTGAAGTTTAAGGTAAGGCAGGGGATGGAAAGGGAGCATATGTTCGAGGCTGACTTGACAAGGCACCGATATAACTTTGAGGAAGGAGACCGATTGGAGAGTTCAGCCTACAAAGGGAAGGACACACTTCTTGTCGGCTTTACCGAGTCACTTAAATTTGGTTTCACTCGGGTTAGCCTTCCGTGATGTGAAAGCATGCTGCTTCATTGCAACCGGAGAGGATGCGTAGGACAGCCGTACGTGGGATGGGATAAAAGTAAGTAAGAAAACGTAGCCATTTAAGAGAAGGTAGGCTGACTTGAGACATTCTGCTTTATCTCAAGCAGGGTCTGCATTGATGCCATTTGAGGTGAGAAAGGGGATTTAAGGGGATTGAACTTCACTTCTTCAATCTTCACCACTTCACTTGTTCTTGCTACTTCTGCCACCGAAGGTGGACAGAGGTTGTTTTCACCCCTGACTGTCTGTCTGTCTGTCTGTGAGCAGGATATCTTAAAAAGTTATGGACAGATTCGTACGAAAGTTGGTGGAGAGGTTGGGTGTGTGACAAGGAGGAAACAGAAATGTTTAGATTTTGGTGAAGATCCCATTCTGGATCCGCTAATTTTTTTAAGTGATTCTTCACCATTGAAAGATAGGGCCAAAAACGATACATATCATGATATTTCAAAACGTTGTGGATGAGTTGGTTAGGTGACAAGAACAAGCCGATTCGATTTTGGTTCAGGTCCGGATCCGGATCCGGCCTATCAATGGGATAGAAAACGTAGCCTGTTCAGCCTAGCGGAGGTATGCGCTCTCCCGAGTGCCGTTCTAGTTTAGATTTTTCTTTGAAGCTTCATGCACAAGTCGTCCGTGATGATTCAAACCATTCTCCATAAACTGAAAAAAAAAAAAAAAGCAAAATATGCAGCAACAGAAGCTTGTGACATCCCCATCCATTGGGACATACTCTGTGCAGAGCGTTGGTGCTGCCAAAGCAGTCTCCTTGGCTATTGGGCACAATCCTGGACGGGTCGCCACTCCGACACAGGATACCAGCAAGCTGGCACTCATTTTGCCGATCTCACCTCGTAGTGATTCAACAGCCGAGTGGGATTTGAATTCAGGATCCTACGATCCCAAGCCCACCATCATAACCATTAAGCCAACACCAGGCATAAGGTTGTGACAACTGGACACCAAAGAGGCCATTCCACCCAAGCACTGGTGAAAAGCTCGAGCGTGAATAATAAATCATACAGAACATTCATATATTTGTTCCACAAACTACAACAGGTTGGCACTTCCACGATAAGTTACACAGAAATGGCTTTTCCAGCATTGTGCATTCGCTGCGGATGTCACAGGTAAAAGGTGTGGAGGAGCTTACCAACACACTGGGTCCCATCTACACTGGTTTCGTGGCCAGGAGGACATGAACAGAAGTATCCACCGATGGTATTTGAACAACTGCCTCCCCCGCAGAGTTCGGTCGTCTCCAAACATTCATCGACATCTGTACAAACCAGAAAAAGTTCGCCATCAGCAAAGACAGAGACGATATGAGATTGTCCTTGGCCTATGTCACTAAAAGTTAACATGATTCATGATGATTTAGCACAAGGTGCCAACTTTTCACAGAGAACACAAAGGAGAGTTAAGGCTTCCTTCACAAGAATAGGCCTTTGGTCGATATCATGATAACACAGACCATGCCGAAAGGATGTGATAGATGAGAGATGCGGATATCAAGTTGTTGCGCAGGAAGAAAACGAGATTACGTTTGAAATTTTGATTTCCAATCATCGTAATCATCATCATCATCATCATCATCATCATATAGCATGCCGTATGCAGAGGGTTGGTGCTGCTGAAACAGGTACTAGGCCACAATCCTGGTCTGGTCACCGCTCCGACTCAGGAAGTCAGGGCAGGAATTTGTAATTTTACCAGGGTACTCGCGATCGCTCGCCTACTCTTCACGAAGGACACCAAGGGATGTTTAACGTTCACCAACTAATACTGGCAGGCGGCACTCCCAGTTTAACGTCCATCCGAGGGACGGCACAGACATTGACGAATCACCTTGCAAATGAAACACCGGGATGACGGTTTATAGCTGGGTCGGGATTCAAACCCAGGGTAGACGGCTTCGGCGCGAGTGTGCGTCCAGAGGCCATCCTGCCAGCCCGATTTCATTTCCGAGATTATAATTAAATCTGAAGTTTTGTCGCAGTCTCTCACGTAACTTCATGGCAGCAACCAATGCATTTGGGAGATTCGAAAATTCTGTTTGAACGCCTTTGGTGATCATGACATCGTCATCTTGGACAATACTTTAGTCCAAATGTTCAATCAGAGACTTTACCAACACACTGGGTCCCATCTACACTGGTTTCGTGGCCAGGGGAACATGAACAGAAGTATCCACCGATGGTATTTGAACAACTACCGCCCCAACGGAGTTCGGTCGTCTCCGAGCATTCATCGACATCTGTACGAACCAGTTGGCCTCATTGTGGTTCTTCTGCCATTAAAAAAATATATATTTTAAAATCATTTCTAGAACTGCAGGTTTTCACTTTCTCTTCCACCGTTTCAACAAAGGCCACCCCTTGCAAAACATGTCCCCCTCCAGACCCACCCCACTTCCCCCAAAACTTCGCGCTCACATCTTGGAATCACACAAAATAACATTTGGTAAACTCTTTAAAATCCCCTTTTTCTTTTTTTCCCTCCAACACTCTTCCCATTCAACGTCGCGAAAGCACGACTCCATCCGTACCGGCTTGTCCGTAATTCCCCCAGAAAACCCATTGTGTTTGTGTTGTTTTTTTTTTCTCCCAAACCCTCATGAGAAACAACTTCCTTCACTGAACTCGTTCCCCGTGAGTGGACACCACCGTCACGGCAAGAGCACTCGTAGGCAACAACGAACTTTTTCTTGATACACTTATCACGACGGCAATCGTGAATCCAAATGACTCTCACGAGCGGACCGGTCGGAAGTTCGTGTGTATCGTAAAAGTGACAGTTTGTTGAGAATCACGAAAACCCACAGCACTCGTCAGGAAGGTCCGCCGGTGGAACACAAGACTGGGAGTCGTGTGCCCGCAAGGAATCTTGAGTGAGTTCCAGGGGTGGATTCGAAGACTATTTCCTGTAAAGAGCAAGACAGCAGTCTGCAGCAACAGGATGCTCTGGTAGACATTACATCAGGGCGAACATAAGTGTGTACTAGATAGCCGTGTGACGCTGCTATGTAAGAGCCAACTTCCGAGAGCCAATTCGGGCAAAGGAACCACTGCACATATGTTTGCCCGCCTCATCAGAGCACTAATTGCTGTGCGCAGTATGCTGTGCTCTAAATCTTCATGACTATTAGTGAGTAATGAGGCTTTGCTCTTGGTAACCGAGAATGCACTCAGCAGGAGGTTGCAAAACTTTTTCGGGCCTCAAAAATTTGACTGAAAGTCTCCTGGCCCTTCCAGATCACCCAGGCTCAAACATGTTGATCTATTTAGTGGCACGTCGTTAGACGCGACACGAAGCTGTATCCTCTCTTCTTATTTTTATGCGACACTTTGCTCAACCTTCGAAATTATCCATCTTAACGTTTTTCTCACAATGACCTCAATGCTCCATTTTTTCTCTGGCAACGACGTCCCAATGGGCAACGACGTGTCCCCAATCACTGTCACTCCATGAAGCGATCAGATCACAACCTTGATGCAGGCTCCTCATCCCAACTTTCAAAATATAAACTCAGGAACGTCATCACGAAGTCAACCCGTGGAGCATCAACAAGTCCAGAATGTACGACGTGCTCACATCATGGTGAAATGTTGCGCAAGTTACTGAAAAGACCGGTCACATATCCACAACTTAACGACAAATTCAAAGACAGAGGTTAATGTAGTTTTCAAAATTGTTTTTTTTTGAAAGGAACGACATGTTTAAGCTTTAAAACGGTTCTACCAGTTTCGGTGCCAGAACATCTCCAACAACGAAGTTGAATGCGACGACTTCATGGATGCCGTAAGATGAAAGATTTGCACGTCGACCATTCATCCAGACCCTTACCCTCCATCCTCCCTTCTCCCACCCCACCCTCGAGACCCTACAAGGCCTTCATCCACAGTATCGTGGAACATACGTCCCTGCTGTGGACTGCAGCTGTTGTTTCCCCCATCATGCACCCTTGAGGCTATTGCAAGTAAAAGCCTAAAACACTATATCATTGGCATCTCACTCTCGGAGACTATGTAATGGCCTGCCTCTTGCTCACTGCAAACAGGTCGGTGGCTCAATTCTGGTTTTGTTCTTGCTGCCAAACTCTTGCCTCATCCAGGTCATGTGTTTTACAAGACAACCTTACCTTGCTACCATCCCCAATTGTAATATTAATGTTCATCCATTGATTCACCGCCACCCCTCTTCTGTCACATATGGAACCATCTTTCCTCGTCTGTTGTACTGTATTCAACCTGGCTGGCCTATAAGTGTGATATTCACCATAACCTCATGGTCTCTCCCCATCTCTACCTCTGACTCTCCAAGCTCGACTATATGCACTGAGACTCATGTCACTCTCTCACCTGCAACTCCTCTCCCCGTGTTCGAGTGTATCCATATATTCGACCTGTCTTGTTTCCTCTTTAACCCCACTGTGTTACGTTGATCTTATGTCCCTGTTGTTCTACTCTTCATTGAACATCGATGACTTTAATCAAATTATTGTTGCGTATTATAGGTTTGTGTTGTGCAGATAACAGTTATGAAAACCGATCCGAAAACGACGTACAAATGTCTGGTCATCTTTCGGCTTTATTGCTAAGAGTAACAAGAAAAAGATCAGAGATTGTAGACCCTCGCCAGAACTTGTTTTGTGTGGTGTATTTTGTGTAGCGTTTGTGTATCGGTGTGTTACGTAATTAATGAGAGATATAATTAGAACTGCCACGTTATAACTGCTGGCAGTGATGCCCTGGTACCAAGCCGTCCCACTTTGATCGGACACCTGACCCTGACCCATGAGGTTTTTTTTTAATCGTTATTCATTATTCAATTGAATTTAGAATGGGGTTAAAATAAATTCAATTCAAATCAAATGGAAGACCAAATAGGTACAATCCTGCATTGGAATCAGGAGCCCGAACAGGCAAAAAGCAAAGACGAAGTCATCAGGTGGAACCTGGACTGGATTTTCATTTCAGCTGGAACTCCTCGACCCTCAAACCCATCCAGGCACAGCAAAGTGAGCCTTATTCAAAAAAAATAAAAAATATTCTGGCTGCCAGACCATGTGTCCGATCAAGTTAAAATTTAAATCATGTATCCCCCACAACGACGAGATCATAATTGTGAAGTTTCACATCGATTGATTAAGTGGTTCCAGAGAAAACATTATTCAATATTTTCTTAAATCCAATATGGCTGCCAAACCATGTGACATCAATTATTCCATAACAAACTTGTACATACATGACTTGGGAAACACTTGTGTGAAGTTTCCCCTTGATTTGTCCAGCCGTTCTGGAGAAGATTTTTATGTTTTAGGGTAAATCCGATATGGCTGACAAACCATGTGACCTATGACATCATATTTATGAACCTTTTGTTACTCGGGGATAGGCGGTCATGTGTGTAAAGTTTCACCTTGATCTGTTCAACCATTTCAGAGAAGATTTTTGAAGGTTTTGTATTTTTTTTTTAAAACAATATGGCTGCCGAATCACGTTGACCGATGACGTCATCAATTTTTTTTCTGTGGACCATTTTATCCCAAGATGACCCTCAAAAATTTTCATCCTGATCGAATGTAGCGTTCTACATATGCAATTATGACGTCATAACGAAGGCACCAATGACGTCAAAAAATCACTCATTCCCCATGATGAGTACTTGCCGTGTGCCAAGTTTCAATTTTTTCCTTGGTGCCGTTTCAGAGATACAGAGGTCCAAAGTTTTTCCGTTTTTACAATATGGCTGCCACACCACATCACCTATGACGTCATGTTTATCACTAAAACATTCTACATGAGTAGTCACAACAACGGTGAAAATTTCGTCTCAATCCAACAAGTGGTTGCGGAGAAAAACACGAAAGTTCTGTGCGGACAAACAAACAGACAAACAGACAGACAAACAAACAAACAAACAGACAGACAAACAAACAAACAGACAAGCCGGTAGGTGGCGATGGGTCGCCGAGCATGGAAACTATAAGATATAGAGCTAAAATGGATGTCATATAGCGGATAGGGAATCACCTTAAGATTATGCATATCAAATCTCATCCAGTTCCATCTACTCATAACTACTCGGTATCCATTTGAATGAAAAGTACAGAAAATGCGGTTTGAAATCGGAAATCCCCAAAGTTCGAGGGGGTGCTGTGGGTGAACAAAGATCTAAATCGAAAATCCGGCTTGATCGTTTGTGCACAATGTATTCCAGACGATTAGTGTGAATTTTCATGACCATCCAACCATAACCCTAGGAGGAGTAGCATTTGGCGCGAAGGCACCTCCAGCTCTCGCATATTATCGATTTTTGCACTAATTGACCTTTGACCCCTGACCTAAGCGAAATCGGTCAATATGTCCTGAGGCAAAGTTGTAGTACTCATTGAGTACCATGAACCTGCAAAGACTCATTCGTATCGATGCACTCACCTGGTCGCGAGGGGCCTTCAATTTTCGCGCATACCTAATTTGTAGGGGGCGCTGCGGGTAAAGTATTCCATATATCACAAAAACCAGAATATATTTGATAGAGCATCACCTGTTGATCATTCGTGCCAAATTTCATAACCCTACGTAGGATAATGGCTTTCGGAATTGATTTAGCGTGAACGGTACCGATTTTGAAGGTTTTTCGGTTGTTGCTAGGAAGCGTCCCGAGCAACCATCACAATTTCAAAGCACTACGTCATAAGATGTACCTACCACCCGAGTTTGGTCAAAATCCGCCCACGTTTACTACCAATTATGCTGATGACAAACGAACAAACATCCAAACAAACATCCAAACAAACAGACAGAATTCCTGACAATAAGGGTCACCTATTTCGGTGACCCAACAAACAAACAGACAAACAAACAAACAGACAAACGGACCCAAATGCAATACCCTCACCTTCAGCAAGAGTAATCATACAGGGTGGACCATGTATCCATTCCCAGTTTTGAACCCCTGCAATTCCATAGAGCAAGACTAGAAGAACCAAGGACCTGAACACTCGGACTTACATCCTCCGGCACAGGGACCGGCAGCTGGACACCCCATGATCCAGTGAATCCATGACTCCCCAGGCCCAACCAAGACATCTATTGACCTCTGGCTCAGAGCCAGCAGAGATATGAATATCACTGCCAAGGAAAGTGAATCTCTCCGTGACCTCAACATCCTCACCACAAACAGGACAGGACAGCAGCATCCAAGATGTCATTGAAAGCCTGGATCTTGGTTTTGACCCAGGAAACCCGTAATCCCAGCGGCTCCGACTCCTCATTCAGCACCTCGGGCCCCCAAAAGGATATCCAGAGTCTCCAAAGATGACTGCATCATCTGCGAAATCAAGGTCACAGATCTTGACATTCCCAAACGATGCACCACAGATTGATCTCTCCAACATCCTCCCCAGAATCCAATCCATACAAGTGCTGAAAAGTGTGGGAGCCAATACACACCCCTGATGAAGTAACAACTGGAAATAACTCGGAGATGGTATCACCACATCTCACAGCACTCTCAGTACTCTCAGTACCATTGTATAGTTCAGACATCAGATTGATCAGTTTTGGTGGCACCCCACAAGACCAAGAATCCTCCAGAGGGAATGTCGGTTCATGGAATTGAATGCTTTACAGAGATCAACATAAGCTGCAAGCAGCCCCTGCCGAAACTCTCGTCTGTGTTCGGTGAGGACCCAAAGAGCAAGGACACATTCAATTGTTGACCGCTTTGGTGTAAAGCCTAAAACTCTGGACGCTGGTGCTCAAGCAGATGGTGGCGAACCCTGGCAAGAATTATCCGAGCAAAGACCGTGCCCGGCACTGAGAGCAGCGTCACTCCTCGGTAGTTGGTGCAGTCTTGGTGATCACCCTTCCCTTTCCAAAGAGGAACAACAAGGCCCCTCTTTCAGTAAGTTGGGATGATGCCTGTGTTCCAGGCAGAGCACAGAACTGCATGCAATGGCACGAGTGCAGCATTTCGACCAGCCTTGAGAAGTTCACCATGGATGCCACAGATCCCTGGAGCTTTACCCCATTTTAACCGGTTCACCACATGGCCCGTGCTTCCACAAACGAAGGTGGACCACAGTTGATTGGAGGGTCCACAGTTGATTGTGTCCGCAGACACAGGTTAGCACTAGATATGGATGGCCGTTGGCTCACAAGGAGCTCCTCCGCCCTTTGACAGGTTTTGTGTTTAATCCTGCTGGGTGTCCATATCCAAACACCCTCCTCACCAAAAAACCTGGTGGGGGAGACGGTTTAGTCGCCGACAACCCGACCATGGAACAGGTTAGTACAGGTTTACATGGTACCTGCAGCAAGTCACAGATCTAATCTGACCTCACCTGACAATATGGTTGTTGGTTGTTGTTGGATGTTAAATATCCCACAGTGTCTTTCTTCAAGAGTAGGCGAGATGTCGCCAGCTCCCTGAATAAATTACAAATTCCTCCTCAAATCGCCTTCCGTTAACCGCCAAGCCTGGCCAGCCAGTTTGTGGAAGAATTTGGTCAAAAACGTTCCCCAGCTGACCCCACAAGGTGGCAATTAACTGAAGCCATTAATGAAGTAGACAAAGGATTGCCAAATTGATGCCATTTTGAAGACACACAGTAAATAGTCTATCAGTGTGAGAAAGGCAGCTTGATGTTGGTCTATCTGGCGGTTCGTGCTGGCAGTATACGTCGTTGAAGGCATTTGTAAAGACCATGCCATACGTGAGCAGCGTGTTGTAGTTTTTCATCGAATGAGAAGCTTGTGTTTAATCAGTCAATGAGACCAGATCTCATTAGAGAGGCATTTAATGTTTTTGGTAGATCTGGTGTTCACACATCACGGAACGATAAAGAAGCGGCTCGGTTAGGCCTGCGCGATTTGGCGGCATTGTGTGAACCGTACGTTTCCTGGCAAGCAACTCTTTAATCGAGTGAAAAACCAGGAGGTCACAAAATAAATCACATTCAATGTTTTTGAGAAAATTAGAATAAAACAATACGACGTCTGCGAGGGGCCCGTTCAGCTACAGATGATAAAATTACGAGCAATGTGGTGACGAGTCTTGCTGCCAAAGTTTCTTGTTTATTTTGGGGAGCGTGTAGCACCCTATCTTTTATGTTTAAAAAGCTCCCCTGGTATCAAGTTTGAGTAATTTGTTGGTCAATTCCAGCCAGAATTTATTAGACCAACTAACTCTCTCACAGCTTCTTGCTGCTGAAGCTGCTATACGGGTCAAGTTGGCCATCCGGCACCGAGTCCCTGTGCGCCGTTAGCGTATGGAGGGTTTCTATGAAATATTTACTCATATTTCCTGATGTACTTTAAGCAACAAATTATTTTGGGAAAAAAACAAACAGATATACGAGGGTTGTCTTTTTGTGGTAACTAACTCAAAGGGCAAAATTATCAAAAGACTATTTCCACTTCATGGAGCTGGAGACAAATTGCCGTCGATACCCAGTGATGGAGGTTTCACAAAACAAGCGATCACATTGAGTTTCCATGTACACCTCATTGGGCCTCTTAGTATGTAAAGGTTTGATTCTTCATTCTTTAAAAACTACTTTGCTTGTGCATGTGATACACAAGCATAGCAAGCTATTCCCAGATGCTGCTCAGCAGCACAGGAATGCTCATTGGCAACATCCGCAGGACCAATTTGTGATGGGGTTGATGCCCATACATTTAGTGTTCTTCCTTGCAGCATACGAAAATTATTTATGTTGCACTCGAAGACGGAACACAACAATTACATCACAGTAAGAAAAATATGACTGGCGTCCTGAAGCTCATCTGGATCAGAAGAAACAGTCACTCAAACCCCCCCCCCATCCCCCATAGACCTTAAGACCATGATTTTTTCTTAATGGCATGCACAATCTTAGTACATCACGGGTGATGAATGTTGTCAAGTTTTATCGAAATCGTAGGTGTAGTTTCGGAGAAGAGAGAAAATACTGATTCTGGGGGGGGGGGGTCAAACGCCCCCCCCTACCATAGACCCCTTTAATGAGCGCAGATTTTAATGCAGTCAATACACTTTGGTACATCATGGGTGATGAAGGTTGTGGTCAAGTTTCAGAGAAGAGAGAAAATACCTATTTTTGGGGGGTCAAAAACCTCCCCTGTAAACCCCCTCAATGAGCGCAGATTTGGATGTGGTCAATACACCTCCGTTAGGCATCAGATATGAAGCTCGTGGCCAAGTTTCATCAAAAATCGTTTGGTTGGTTCAAGCGATAATGTCTGAAGTGTTGGTGGACTGACTCACTCACTCACACCTATGAACGCCGCTCGACCACATCAGCTCACCTGACTGAAGCTCAGGTGAGCTAAAAATGGTTAAATTGCCAATATATTAACAAGTTGTCATGAAGTCGAGCCAAACAAAATGAGAGGTAAAAAATATCAAAATGTTACTTCCGACCAGATCACGATCCATTCCAAATGACAACTGAGCCATCGTGACATTTCTACCTGAGAAGTTCGCTAACATTTTGGCTTACTGCTACAATCTTGATGACTAGCTTGGGGATACTTACATACCCATGTTGTACAACAACATGTAAATTCAGTGCGTCACAAGCACTTGTGAAAAGGTCGTGTAACATGTCCATCTTTGAGACTCTGACAAAGGACAGCAGCAATGAATTAGCACGCTTGAGGAGCACCCCGAGGGCCAACGGCTAAATCCTTGGACCCATATCCCCAGCACGAGAACAGTGGCCGTACGCACCAGGCCCCTTTCGGCGAGGGAGTACCAACGCATCCCAACACCAACAGTCTGGTTTTTGCCTCCTGCCAGTGATGAAGGCAGTCGGACGTGCAAATCGCAATTCGATTTGCGTTAACTGCCAGAACTTGCCTTTATTTATTTGCAATAAAAAGGTTGGAAAACTATGTCAAAGTCTTCTGTACGTACCCACCGTATGTCAGTGTACATCTCGGCTTTTTCAGCAATGCCCCCCAACCACCCCAGGTCAGGTCAGGTCAGGTATGGGAGCGTGCGCCGGAGTAGCGCGGCTCCCCCCCCCCTTTCCTTTCCTTTATGGCTGGCTGTATGCATGTGTGGGTGTGTGTCAAAAACACAGACACGCACACACAAAGCATTGCGATTCGTTTGCAAATCGAAAGGTAGGGAATATTAACCTGCTTGCAAAGCACTTTGAGATTTCAAACTGATGGATGCGGAACAATTAAATAAATATACAACCCAACAAGGCGGGAAAAGTGCGTAGGCAGCCAACTAACTAACTCCAGCCGAAGGAAATACAACACACAAGCGCACTCAGCTGTAATAACTCGTATTGTATTTTCACAAATCGTAACGTCAACCCCAACGAGACAAGAAGCACACCGAACGATGTCCGATCCTCGACATCACTGTTCGTTTTCATGTTTAATTTAGAGGTCTGTCTGACAAATATGGTGATCAATGAGGTTAACAAATAACAGTAGTAATACTAATAATTCACATTCAACACAAATGTATTATTCATTTATTTATATAATTATTTTGAACGGAAACCGCCCCAAACAAGGCACGTGAAGGCACTCCAGGTAAGGGGCTAAGACAAAGATAAAGAAGAAGAGGAAAAACTGGCAAAACCTTCATCTTGTCCTGAAACAAGGAAACCTCTTCACAGGCCCACTGTGCAGGAGGTGGCAACAAGACCAGGTGGAAAAATAAATTTTCCTACCCCCACTGGGTGTTTTTTAGGAGACACCATCTCCAAACTGGATGGCCGTTGCCTCCCAAAGGGAGCTCATCCGCCCTTTTGTCAGGTGTTGTTTTTCGGCCTGGCAGGGTGTCGCACGCAGTCACCGTCAACACTAGCAAAGCCAGTGAGGGGTGGCGGTTTAGTCCCAGACAACCCGACCATGCGGCGGGTAGCACTGGGATACATGTTTCCAGTGGCAGTCCCAAAAGTCTGACCAGATCTAAAAAATGCCTTTGGTAGCAAACAAATAAAGCATCAAAAAAAGTTCAACATCTAAATTGATATGTCAAACCCTTTGTTATACATCACCTGTGTTATATGGCCAACGTCGCACACGCAAGTCACCCTTTTTGCAATGTTCAGGGTTTTTTTTCAAAATATACTGATGCACCTATCAATTTAAGGTCACGTTCTTCAGTGGAAGAACGAAGCACATCATTAATTTCTAATAAATAATAATAATAACTTTTAAAGTCCCCTCTGAAGGACAGCACACTCAATGGGTTGGTTCGAGGCCCTCGCTGAAAAGCACCAACTCAGCCGAGACAGCAAGGAAGAAGAGAACGACACAGGGCGAAGGATCAACGAACAAAACGGAGCAGAAGGAAAACATGGCGACAAGAGCGCACAGGTCAGTGCTGGGAGAGGAGTCGAAGTGAAAGGGATGGACAGCATCAGTTTGTGTGGAAGAACTCACAAATCGAAGTGAGGTGGTGGCGGGCAGCAGAATCGAAGGGTGCGACGAAAGAACACAGGACAATCGACTGAGGAAGAAGGGACCCACGTGCACCAGAAGAAGGGGATTGATGGATGGGGTGAATGTGAAGCTTAAAAACTTAGCAAGGGTAATAAGGTACGAGCTTTTGGGGGAATACAAATGAGCGAGAAGGAGGAATTGGGCAGAGAGAGAGAGAGAGAGGGGAGAAGGCAGGAGAAGCAAGACCAGAGGAGAGCGAACAAAAGACTCGAAGGCTACCAACCTGGCCTGCAGTAAATGAGGAGTAGACCGTGAAACTCAGCCTCCTGCCACAAGGAGCCGATGAAATAATGGGCCTTCACGGTTCAAAGCTTCAAGGCAAGACCAGCCAAGAGGGAAGAAACATATTTCATCGCACGATGGATGGAGGACTTGTAACACCGTTACGAGCTGAAGATCACGACGGAAGATTGAATCGGCCCGACGGAGAATCCCAGGGTGGCGGCCAGCTTTGGAGATACGATTTCCCAAAGATATATTACAACCGAATGATCTGGTATTCCCAGTTACAATGTATGGAAATGAGTCGAGGGCAGTGAAAAAAAAAGAAAGGAAGAAGATTGTCAGTTTTGAAATGTCATGTTGGAGCTGAATGTTAAATACTCCATGGACTGCAAGAAGAAGAACAAACGAATCAGTCCTTGAATTCATCGGACACCGCGTACTTTGGAAGCGCCGATGTTGAAACAAAAACCGTCATATTTTGGACACGTCATGCGTGCAGAAAACAAAAGTCTGGAGAAATCAACCGTGCCGGGTATGATTGAATGAAGAAGAGGAAGAAGCAGACCGTGATGGACGCATGGGGTGAAGGATGCAACCAAGCTGCACCTAGCAGATCAGGATATGGATACTCGGAGAAATCTGATCAGGAATGTCGTCAGAAGTCTGCCATGACTTCACGGAACTCGGGAACCAATGTGAGGTCCAGGAGCTCGGGATCTCCTTCTTCCCACAAGCTGACCACAGGAATAAATTTGTTTCGCTCGGCAAGCTTAATGGATGAACGAAGTGAAATGATGGGACTTTCGTTCATGAAAAGTGCAAATAAAAACAGGAAATATTAAAAACACACACTTTGAGGAAGATAACTAAACTATATGGCCATAAAAACGTGTCAAAAGAACATGCATGCACCTTTACCCAAGGACCAACACGTATGGACATCATCATGCGAAAATACACAAGTTGGTATCTGTCTGTCTGTCCATGACACATTCGGTCATTACTTATCCTATCTCAACCAAACTTGACAGAAGGACTAAGGGTCACACAAAGCTAAACACAGGTTTTTTAATTTGTCTGATTGAAAAACCGCTTGGTAAATCTATCATGTACAACCAATACGGCATTGATTCCTTCAAACCAAGGCCAAAATTGATCGTCGTACGATAAACACACGCATCCCAGTTCTGAGGCTAAAATCCATGACATTTCAGGCTTTGACATCTTCGTCAGCAGGCGATGGATAATCACTCGGTGGTGTAATGGTTGGAGTGTCTCCTCCGAGTCTGGGAGGTTGGTGGTTTGAACCCTGGCCTAGTCACACCAAAGACTTGAAAATGGTAAGTGCTGCATCCTTCCTTGATGCTCGGCATTTAAAAAGGATGGAGCATGGACAAACAATCACAGTTTGGCAAAATAATATATTTATAAAACCCTGAATTGGATCCAAAGGACACCAGGACAGCAACGGTTCTGAAAACAACAACGAGAAGGGGCACTCGGTAGAGCGCATACATCTGCCACACAATGACTGATCCATGAGAACATATCGGGGCCCATTACATTTTTGAGATATCGTGCTATGTATCGTTTTTGGCCTGATCTCTCAATGGAGAAGAATCATTTTCAAAATGAAATAATTCTCAAATCCAGATACGGATTCGGGTCTTCACAAAAATCTCATCAGTTCGTCCTTGGCACACACCCAACATGTCCACAAAATTTCATCCGAATC
>CM068959.1:131258223-131274956 GCA_035128595.1 Eptatretus atami | reverse complement strand
CGTCCACAACTTTTTGAGATATCCTGCACACAAACAGACAAAATAACCAATGTCACCCTAGGGTGACCCGTATCTTGCCAAAAGGTGACCACGTGTGACTTCTTTAAGGTCACACTGAGGTGAACAGAGCTGCTATCCACCAGGAGCGACTCCTTGAGGAATATCTGCCTACGAGAGATTCCGATGAGAATCGTTCTACAGAGTAACCATGAAAAATATGCGTTTGCCTCATAACGTCACCAAATGACGTCATAATGTCTCAAGCTTGACATATCTAGAAAGCACTCATCGAGGTGTTCAATTTAGGGTACTACACCATATGGTTCCTAAAACTTGAAAATTTGACCTTGGGTCAAAATATTTCGACCTTAGGCGCTAACCATGAAGATCAAGGCCAATCACCACCAAAAACTAATCAGCTGAGCGCCAGACCATATACTACATTCCATAAAGTTTGGAGATGATTCGATTAAAATTACTCAAAAATAAGGGTTTCGGCGACCTCCATGATTTACCGCAAAGTGACCTTGACCTTGACCTTTATGTGTGCTGAAGGGTATTGTAATAATACTATGATATGTGTACCCACAAGAGTTTCCGATGAGAATTGTGCTCTACAGAGTGATATAAAGGTGAAAAATCCAATGATTACAGACAAACAAACAAAAAAAACTTACCAAGTAACAGATCTTGCAAAAACTTCGTTTGGCAAGATAACAAGCAGTCATAGACTGGTACTTACGAAATCGTCAACTTGACCTCTGACCTTGTCTAATAAAAGCTGTCTCCAGAGAAGGTAGCGACGCAAACCAGAAGTTTCTACAATGATTCTGTACCAAACCTCTCATAAAAACATCCGATTTTTACCAGAATTTCGACAACGAGTGTTAAGCATACTTAACCGTTACAAAAGTGAAGACAGGATTGAAATTGACTTTAAAACGAGCGCGTAATGCCGTGTGTTACAATCCACCTCATTAGCATAATCTTCAGTTAAGCCTCAGATACGACACCCGACATAAATCTCATAAAACTTCCGACTTTACCAGAATTTCGACAACCGAGTGTTAAGCATACTTAGCCATACAAAAGTGAAAACAGAATTGCGATCCGAGTTAAAACGAACTCGTAACGTCGACCGAAGCAAAAATCTCCATTTCTCACGCAATTATTTAATATTATTTTATCAAAGTCACAAAACCGTAATTACGGCCATCCACCAACAATCTTTACATAATGCGACGGCTTAGCGAGTCAGGCATGCAACGATAACCTTTATTGGGATAGAAAATGACTTTTAAACACCATCTTTATCGAAAACACCGTCAGCGCGCACACAGAAAACCTTTACGTGACTCAACGACGCGTCTGCTCGAGCGCGCTGCACCACGTGACGAGCCGTGACGCGGCGAGTGAAATATTTTTTTATACAATCTTAAAACGTCTCCAAAACATCCGATTTTTACCAGAATTTCGACAACCAGGTGTTAAGCGTCCGAAGCGATCGCAAAAACCGAAGACAAAATTAAAATCGAAATTAAAACAAAGTCGTAACGTCGACCGAAGCAAAAATACTCCATTTCTCCACATGAATTTACGGAATTATGTTTGACCTCACTGTGACCTGACCTTTGACCGATTTTGACCAAAATCTAATGAGCACTAGCCATCACCCTCCTGAATCACGTGGTGTAATTTGACATTGGTAGCTTCTTCCGTTCTCGAGTTATCATGTTTTGGATGTTTGACCTAACTGTGACCTTGACCTTTGACCGATTTTGACCAAAATCGAATCAGCACTAGCCATCACCCTCCTGAATCACGTGGTGTAATTTGATATTGGTAGCTTCTTCCGTTCTCGAGTTGTCGTGCCTACAAACAAACAAACACACACACAAACAAACACGCAAACAGAGGACGGAAGTCATCAATATACTTACAAAACTTTAGATTTCGTAAGTAGCAAACAAATAAACAAGCAGTCATAGACTGGTACTTACGAAATCGTCAACTTGACCTCTGACCTTGTCTAATAAAGCTGTCTCTAGAGAAGGTAGCGACGCAAACCAGAAGTTTCTACGATGATTCTGTACCAAACCATCAAAAATTGTAACGTCGACCGAAGCAAAAATCTCCATTTCTCCACGCAATTATTATTATATTATTTATCAAAGTCACAAAACCGTAATATTCAGCCATCCACCAACAATCTTTACATAATCCGACGGCTAAGCGAGTCAGGCATGCGACGATAACCTTTATTGGATAAAAAATGACTTTTAAACACCATCTTTATCGAAAACACCGTCAGCGCGCACACGGAAAACCTTTACTTGATCAACGCCGCCTCTGCTCAAGTGCACTCACTGCACCACGTGACGACCCGTGACGCGGCGAGTGAAATATTTTTTAACAATCTTAAAACGTCTCCAAAACATCCGATTTTTACCAGAATTCGACAACCGAGTTTTAAGCGTCCTAAGCGATCGCAAAAACCGAAGACAAAATTAAAATCGAAGTTAAAACGAACTCGTAACGTCGAGCGAAGCAAAAATACTCCATTTCTCCACATGAATTTACGGAATTATGTTTGACCTCACTGTGACCTTGACCTTTGACCGATTTTGACCAAAATCTAATCAGCGCTAGCCATCACCCTCCTGAATCACGTGGTGTAATTTGACATGTAGCTTCTTCCGTTCTCGAGTTATCTGTACCAAACCATCAAAAATCGAATGTGTTGACCTCACCGTGACCTTGACCTTTGACCGATTTTGACCAAAATCTAATCAGCACTAGCATCACCCTCCTGAATCACCTGGTGAATTTACATTGTAGCTCTTCCGTTCTCGAGTTATCGTGCCTACAAACAAACATACAAACAAACAAACAAACAAACATACAAAACAAACAAACAACAAACAGAAACGGTAGTCATCAATATACTTACGAAATCTTTAGATTTCGTAAGTAACAAGCAGTCATAGACTGGTACTTACAAAATCGTCAACTTGACCTCGACTTGTCTAATAAAAGCTGTCTCTAGAGAAGGTAGCGACGCAAACCAGAAGTTTCTACGATGATTCTGTACCAAACCATCAAAAATCGAATGTTTGACCTCACCGTGACCTTGACCGTTGACCGATTTTGACCAAAATCTAATCAGCGCTAGCCATCACCCTCCTGAATCACGTGGTGTAATTTGACATTGGTAGCTTCTTCCGTTCTCGATTATCGTGCCTACAAACAAACAAACACACACACAAACAAACACACAAACAGATGACGGAAGTCATCAATATACTTACGAAATCTTTAGATTTCGTAAGTAACAAACAGACAGAGAGGGGTGAAAACTAAACCTCGTTCACCTTCGGTGGCGGAGGTTAAAAAAGATAGAAAGAAGCAAAGGTTCCAAGAAAAGTAGAGATAGAAATAAGTTAGAAAACAATCGAGACGGATAAGAATGAAAAAGGAGAAGAAGAAAAGAAAGGTCAGTAAATATCATGTGTGTTTGCAGTTCCTGCATATCATTAGAATAATGAACAGACCAACTACTCACAAAATCAGAAGGAGGATAGATGGAGAATGGTTGAGAGGAGGATGACAGGATTACGTGGAGTTGTACAATGCACAAGAAAGTGTAAAAGGACAAGTTTCCAGACAGAACAAAAGAATGATTGCCAGAAGTGCAAGATAACTTAAAAAAAATTTGGGATTTTAAAACGTAACAGCTGTTTCAGTCTTGCTGACCCCATAAATATGATAAGACGGTTCGGCGAGACATATTGAGATGCATCACAATCCACACAAATTAACGGTGCCTCTTATACGTTGTAACGACGAGAAGAGTACCCCCGCCCCATGGGCGATCTTGTTCCAAGCATGCACGACGTTCTTCTGGTACGTACCTTTATTCGGGTGGTGATAGGCAACTGACAGCTGCCTCAATCGCTCCAGAAAATTAAATAAAATAACTTGGGTTACGTGCAGGAAGCAAAAACATCCCTAACTGCTTATAATTCAAATAACCTGATCACTGCACTGGAAAATGGAGGGAGAGGAATACAGGCTGGAAATGTGAAGACTTTAATACCCTCTTCTCACCTGGAGGCGGCGCTACACGATACACATTTACATCGAGAATTTGTGTGATAACCCCCCCCCAAAGATAAAAACACCCCTATACACTAATTGGGTCATGCTGACCCGATGTAACAAGTCTGGATGTAATGGCCCAGAACTGTAGGAGGAGCAGCGTGACAATGTGCTCGCAGCCAACTCTCTGTTCTGCACCGAAACTCACACAGTAAGGATGCCTGATCAAAAAAAGTTGACAACCCACCACCCAACCGATATAATTCCGGATGTGGACGTTACCTTCAAAGGTATTGTCCCAAAGAAAACATTTTGATACAACATTATGGAAGCACGGAACCGTCGAACCGCTACCAAATATTTAGTGGACACCAACACCACTAGGTCCACTGGAAACACAAGTTGGCTCACTAATAACCCAGCAGGATAGCCGAGACGTGTGCATTCTCGTCTCTGGGCTGTCCAACCTGGGTTTGATCTCGATCCATCTATAAACTGTCATCCTGGTGTCTCACAGGCAAGCCCTCGGATTGACGTTAAACTGGGTGCACCGTCTGCCAGCATTAGCTGATGAGTGTTAAAGATCCCACAGTGTCCTTGAAGAGAGTGGGCGATGTATTGCCGGAACCATGGCCGACGTTCCACATTCCCGCTCCAATGTACATGGGGCAACACATCAGCGGCACAGCGATGCCCCCCCCCCCAGCAAACGATGCTACCCGCAGCCATGTGCTGCTTACCAAAAAAGCTCACTAATAATAATTTAATCCTAACTTCCTAAGTAGGAACTTAAATGGACACCACCGTGACGGGATGCAATTTACTCCATTTGGTTGTAATGATTTGTCGCCAAAAACAAAACGACGACTTTTTCAACAAAAGATTCCAATTATGCATTTGCCGTTCATCGTTCACGTGGGAACATGATATGGTGCAAGAGAACTCCCTTCACACTTCAGAGAGACTTTGCTCTTTTGATGTCCGACTGGGCAGTGACATTCATACGATCCCACAAGTTGATGCACGTTCCACCCTCGCACATCCTCGGATAGCATTGCACTCGTCAACATCTGCCTCCCCCACAAAAAAGGGAGACAATATAAAACAAGGAAGAGATCTGCACATGGATCTACTTACTCTCGTGGACGATCCCCCAAAAGGGCAGTCTAAAACGGTCATGTGATTTGCTAAAGTTTATATAAACACCAGTCTGACAAAGAGAGTTGGTGACTTACTGCCCCGATCGACGATACGGTTGATACAGATCCAATACGTGAGGCTTAGCATCTCAAGAACAGGTCATCTAAAATAGGTTTCCCAACCCTGTGCATGCCCCCACTGTTCTCCTCCCTCTCTCCACTCTCCTACCCAACCCCTCCGCCCCCCTCCCCCCCCCAAGTAGCCATGCATGTGAAAGATGCTGGGACCAAGCTTTACTTCCTATATACTACATGTATGCCTGGTGTTGGCTAATGGTTAGGGTGATAGGCTTGGGATCCTCGGATCCTGAGTTCAAATCCCGCTCGGCTGTTGAATTAATACCATGCGAGGTGAATCAGCCCGTCATCCTTCCGAGGTCGGCAAAATGAGTGCCAGCATGCTGTATCCTGCGTCGGAGTGGCGACCCGTCCAGATTGTGCCCAATAGCCAAGGAGACTGCTTAGCAGCACCAACGCTCTGCACAGAGTATGATCCCAATGGATGGATGGATGATATTGCATGCGTTTGTCCATTTCTATCAATGCCTTTGAAATTTCATGTGAAAGGAACACTGATGTCAACTATCTCTTTGTCCTGCATGTGGTTTCTGTACGAGCTAGAGCAATAGCATTATATCAATGTAAACAAGAAAGGGAATTGCTTTGCAATACTGCGCCCGACCGATGTGATATTTTCTAAGTCCAAAAGGGCATAACGTTGTGAAAAACTTGACGAAACGTCCTGAAACTCGAACTTGTTCTGCAGCTTATCATAATAAAGCCATGTTACCAAGTTTCAGTTGAATATATTGAAAGGTGTGGGGGGGGGAAGTCTCAAAAACACAGTGGGACGGACAGACAGACGGATGACGGACGGACAAACAGAACAGCAACCATAGTCTCTCTGGTGAAACTGGTCGGGGACGAATAAAAGCAATGCAGCACAAGAGCAAGCATACAAAACAATAATCTTTACGGACAAATAAATTCAAGAGAGAAGGAGAGAAGGAGAGAAGGAGAGAAGGAGAGAGAGGACAGAGAGGACAGAGGAGAGAGAGGGACAGAGGGACAGAGGACAGAGAGAGAGAGGGACAGAGGACAGAGGAGGAGAGGGAGAGAGGAAGAGACAGAGAGGGAGAGAGGGAGAGAGGAGAGAGGGAGAGAGGAGAGACGGGAGAGAGGAGAGAGGGAGAGAGGAGGGAGAGAGGAGAGAGGAGAGAGGAGAGAGAGAGAGGGAGAGAGGAGAGAGGAGAGGAGGAGAGGGAGAGAGGAAAGAGAGGAAGAGAGGAAGGAGAAGGAGGAAGAGGAAGAGAGGAAGAGAGAAGAGAGGAAGAGAGAAGAAAGAAGGAGAGAAGGAGAGAAGGAGAGAAGAGAGAGGAAGAGGGAAGAGAGGGAAGAGGAGGAAGGAGAGAAGGAGAGAGGAGAGAGGGAGAGAGGGAGAGAGGGAGAGAGGGAGAGAGGGAGAGAGGGAGAAAGAATAGAGGAGAGGAGAGAGGAGAGAGGAGAGAGAAGAGAAAGAGAGAGAGAGAGAAAGAAAGAAAGAAAGAAAGAAGAAAGAAAGAAGGAGAAGAGACAAAACAAGACAATGTTTTCACAAAGTTAGAGAGGACTTCAGAAGCAGATGGTCACATCATTTGGGATGCACATGCCAGACTTGTGGCCAGTCAGCAAGAGGACGTTTTGTTTTTCTGGCATGTGCAACCCTGGTGTGGCCACAATGCGACATTTTTGCTCGAGTGACCAAGCTGACATTTTGTTGCTCGTCTGTGTTTGTCGAATCAATACTTGTTAACTTGATCCCCAAATTCCATCATGCCCATGAAAAGAAAAAACTACATTTCTAGTTGAGTCATTTTGCAAATAAAACAATGCTATAAAAAGAAAGCACGAATGCAGTGTGAACAAATTTGGACCGAGACACGTCTGCTCAAACCCACTCTGTTCCCAGCAACACTTGATCGCGCAAAGCCCCGGCAGACAAAGCATGTCCTTTAAAGGCTGGCTGGACACCGTCTGACAAAAACTCACCGACCTGGCGTCCTGGTCTTGCTGGGAAAACCATGCTATCACGTGTTAGATAATGACCAACCGAGTTTGAATAATTCATGAGAAGACCATTTTTGCAAATCTTCAAGATAAACAAGATCTGGCCTGTGACCACTGGATTCCAACAGCGCACGCGGACATTTTTACAGTGGCACCGCCGAAGACAATGACTCCATGGTGTCGTCTGTAGAATATTATGGAACGCTGAAACGTTGCCAAAGATCTCACCATATTTTTAGTTAAGGCTACACAAATTTGTACAAGTTATTTGTCCACATTCATTGCAGGGATCAACGATGGTGTTCCTGTAATTGTACGCAACTCGATTAAGGCAGAGAACGAACACCATTTCAGGACATCACCTTTGACAACAAAAATGAACCATTTAATACTTTGTCAATAATCTTCAAGACTTTGAAGCCACGAGAAGAAATATACTTTGGGAGCTCAGTACGCGTTCAGCATTGAAAGGAGCAGATCGTGCCCCATTTATGAAGATGATAAATGAAGCCAATCATCCTTAGGGTTAACGACAAGTGAACTTTTCTTTTAAAACAAATTATTTTTGAAGTTGACGGTTCTAGCAGAATTCGAAATAGATTCCAGAGGAGAACAAACAAGGCTGGTCAGATCACATCACAGACACCGCGCCGAGCCCGCTGTCCGGCTTGGATCCATAATTCATCATCACATGCTTTGCTTGACGATTGTGGAAATATTTCCTTGGAGAAATGGCGACACCAATATATTTGGTCGAGTAGAGCGAAACGTTACGACTCTCTCACCCAGCTGTGTTCACTCGCACAATGAACTGGACGGATTACTTTACTGCAGTGATGTTGAGGGTTTAACATGCCAACGTGCTTCGTTTCAAACGTTCCTGAAGTTAAAATTGTTCAGCACAGTATTACAGCAGTCCCTTTAATTTAAGAGGAACAGTATTTCAGGCGAACTCATGTAAAATAAGGAAAGAAAAAAACTAAAGAAATTTATACTAATCTTCATTTTGAAGAACAATTTATTGCTATCATTTCAACAAAGTTCATCTGAAGGCTCAATGCCTCATTTATATATATATATATATATAGTAATTCCAGCAATCTGTGTTTGTGTGTGTGGGTGTCTGTCTGTCTGCGCGCCGTTCTCGACAACCACGGCCGATCTGATTGAAACTTGCCAGGAATATTGCCAGGGACCGCGGATGTGCTTTTCAAGGTTTAATATTAATCGGACAAGCGTTCCCAAGTACGGGCCATTTTATTGCCTTTTTCAGTGTTGGAAAGGTGTATATATCGCAGCTGAAGTGTCGTTCCACCTTTCATGCCATTTTTTCCCAAAGATATCTCAGAATAATGATAACAGCATATTAATAATAATAATAATATAATAGCACAATAATTGGCAGTAATAAAAGAAAACGTGATACAATGACCATGTGTCAACCAATAACAATGACCTATATATTGTCTGTCAACCAATAATGACCCAATAACTCGTTCAACCAAGACAGGACACGGTGCTATGACATCACGAATGACGTCACAATAATGTTTATTTATTTATTGGGTTTTTTTTGCACGATTGACGTCACAATTCTTCTTTTCTTAGTTTGGTATGACGTCACAAAACCGTAATATTCGGCCATCCACCAACAATCTTTACATAATGCGACGGCTTAGCGAGTCAGGCATGCAACGATAACCTTTATTGGGATAGAAAATGACTTTTAAACACCATCTTTATCGAAAACACCGTCAGCGCGCACACAGAAAACCTTTACGTGACTATATTTCACTCAAGCGCTACAGGGATCGTCCCATGAATGCATTGCGCTCCTCGAGCGCACGTCACGGAGTCGTCCATGAGCATTGCGCCGAGCAGACGCGTCGCTGATGACGTAAACGTTTTGCATGGACAAATGGAGATTTTTTGCTTCCTCGACTTACGAGTTCGTGTATAACTTCGATTTAATTTTGTCTTTCGCGGTTTTTGCGATCGCTTAGGACGCTTAAAACGTCGGTGATCCGAAACTTCCTCAGGTAAAAATCGGAATGTTTTGGAGACGTTTTAAGATTGTATAACCAAAAAATATTTCACTCGAAGCGTCAACTGGCCTCCCCTTATTGATGCATTGCGCCTCTAGCAACGCCCCACCGTGTCGTCCCATACCCGCAGTGTCTGAGGCCTTCCTTCTCGAGGTTTCTCATGCAGAATATTGGAAGAGAGATGAGGTTTGATTCCAATTGTCGCTATATGCTGCCGGGCTTCCTGTTTTGTGGAAAAGGCGACCCGTTCAGATTGTGCCAATAGCCTCAGAGAACCGCGTTAAGCCCAAACCCATACGCTCGCGGTGCACAGTAAAGTATGTCCCAAGTCCTCTTCCTCGTCTTCTCTCACAATTTTCAACCAGCTGTAACACCACATAACGAGATGCGTCCCTATGTGATTAAACTCCACAGCTCTCTTCAAATTCCCG
The DNA here is from genome assembly GCA_035128595.1 of Eptatretus atami. NCBI lineage: Eukaryota > Metazoa > Chordata > Myxini > Myxiniformes > Myxinidae > Eptatretus > Eptatretus atami. The sequence continues at coordinate 131,265,137 of CM068959.1, read as the reverse complement.
ACTCATCCGTTGCAGAGTATCTTAAAACAGCATGTTCACATTTAGCAGCCGTCTATATACATCAGTCACCGCCACAGATAAGACCGTACCATGAGTAATGCTATTTTCTATTCTCTTGTTATCCGACCCCGCATATACTGCCGACCTCCTTCAAAATTCACCTACTTACCTTCCCAAAAAATCGCTCCCGCATGTGCGACCGGTGAATAAGTCCCACTGTGAGAGGTGTTCCATTTGTATACCCCGTAATACCCATAACGCTCCGACTCCCTCCACTTCCACAGATCTCCTGCGTCTCTTGTTTCCCACTGTATTCGTTCCTCTCTCACCCAACTCTGCTCCTACCCCCTTGTTGTCGTTGTGTGTTCGCTCTCACCGTATGACTTCGACAATGATACAAAAAAAAAATGAAACATTCTACATGCAAGTCGTTCCGATATGAAAATTTCGTTTGACTTATAAGCGTTTCGGAAGAAAAACATTAAATAAAATTCTGTGCCCGGGACCATAGAGCCGCGCGCACAATGGGAGAGGAATTTAAAGACAAAATACGGTACACCCCTAATTGCAAAACCCCCTCTTCCAAACCGCCGCAGAATAAGTCGGGTTAACAAAGAATGACCACTTCTAGTAAACGGGATGCACACGCGACTCTTCCTCAGACAGAATATTACGAAGGAAGAAGTAGGTCATAGTTCGCTTCTCGGCTGTTGGGATTTGCGATATATTTATACTTCAAATCTAAGATTTTTCAAAGTCTATCTCTCCGAGGCGACTTTGTTATTTCTCGTCGCCTCTGCTGCTTGTCATGCTCTTGGGTGAACACGGACGATATCATCAAGTTTCGAAACGATACTTCACATAAGATCAGCCCACATGTCTAAGTTTTATGTACATAAAAGCCTGTTGTTTTTTAAGTTAAAAGTCAACATCGACCACCAAAGGCAGCCAAGCTCGTGAGATTCTAAAATCCTCACCTGCGTGTGATTGACTTGAACTGTTGATATGAGATGCATATGGTCATTCAATCAACCACCAATTATTTTTGAGTCATAACCAAAATGTTTCAGTGATTTTACAAGTATCGTATCTGGTCTACAAACATCTTCTATACTTGCTGGCTTATAGTCGCCAAAAAAATAGTTGTGGAACGACACCAGGAAGTGAAGAATTTGGTGCAGTTGTGTTGTGACACGGACAAACTAATTAGATGTTGGTGAAGATCCTGATCCAATCCCAACAACCAGCCAGTTTGACAATTTCTGCAATTCACAGAGATGTCCGGTCCAGTAGACCGTAACCTTTTTTCTAAAGTTTGCTAAAACTTCATTTGGACATCAATAATTTAGGATGAAATAATTCTTGTTTGTGATGTGACAAGGCAGACGATAGTGGAAAATAACTGCATTTGCGATGGGTGAGTATTATTTAAGCAAATCCAGCATAACCCAAGCATAAACCCCAATTTAGCGCACATCCCCTTACCCGACCCGCTACGTGGATGCGTTAAACATATCTATCGACATAAAGATCAATCTTAGTAATGTCTATGTTCACCAATCCAGAGCTGCATGCGCTTAGCACATTTGCCATAAGACAAAGAAAGAAGAGTGAAGTTTTTCCACCCCTTTCTTTGTTGCTTTATAGTCTCCAGCCACAGGAAAAATATATACGGCGTGGCTGGAAACAAAGCGCAAATGGCTTATCAGTCCTTTGTGCGTCACCCCCAAGAATTGGCCAGTTGCCGAAATCTATGACCCCGATGCGCTTTCCGTATGGGTGTTACCCTGGGTTAATGAAACCCATTCGTGCCCCACCCAACCAAGGACTGCTGCGGTGCTTCTTAAATAATAAAAGGGATAAGTGGCGAATCTACAGTCTCATATAACACAAGACAATATGTTTCTCTGGTACGAGATTGACCATTTTGAAGAAAGGTGATATGTGAATTACCTCCATGCGAGGCATGGTTAAAACACCCAAAAAGATGGATCGGATACAAACGAATGATGTCGATACCCAAGTTGCATGAGTGCTTGCTCATAATATAATATAATTACAAGATGATGCCACTATTATAACTCGCCTAGCAGATTATGAAGAACAGGTTTCCAAGTGCCCGTGCGTGTGATGCAACCCCGCTTTATGCAACCAATTGTCTTCAGATATGTCGGTCTTTCTACCAAATATCAAAGAAAAATCTCTATCTGGCCGCTCTCCGTCTCCCGCCAGCCTGCCCTCTCTTTCTCTTCTGTTGTCCATGCGGTAGTTTCACCCCTTTGAGTCTTTATGGATGGGTTTAGAGCGATTTAAGCAGCTGGTTAGAACAGATCGAGGATTTGAGGAGTCCACAGTCCGAGTCGGCCACGAAGCCCCGGAGCTCCAGACGGACAGAATTCCAATGAGGACAGCAGTAAGCAAGCATTTTGTCAACGATCAGATTTCTTTTACTGCTCTCGGCTGGATGATCTATCCTCTCACACATTCTTTTCTTTTCCAAACCCCCACCCTACCGAGGCATCTTTTCGAACCTTCCTCTTGGTAATCACCCATGCTGCCCGGGAATCTCAGCGACAGTCCGTTCCTGACCACACGAGCGAAGGAGCACCTTCAGTTTTCTTCTGGTCCTCCATCCTCCCATTCTCCGTGGCAGCTCTTGGGTGCCGTGCGGCCACAGCCAAACAAACAAAAAGACTTGTACGATGACACCTCCCCGCTTTTCCTCACTCTCTCTTTACAATTTGCTCGAAGTGAGTTTTGGAGGAAAGGTGATGGCTTTTAGGGTAGCAGATAATAATATCTGAGATTGCAGACTTTTTATTGTATTTCTCTGCCCATGTCTTACTCTTTGTATATAATTCAATTTCTTTTGCCGCATCTCATCACTCCTTGCTTCCCTTTCTTCACATAATGGCTTTGTATTAAAAGCTTTCTATCGGATTCCGCACATGCCTTTATCCTCACCCTATGCTGCAAATAAATTGCTTGGGAGTATGAGTTTTTGATTTGATACCAATTTCTTTACCTGTCTTGTCACCCACCTGGTCTCTAAGTATAGTACCTAACGTACAAATTCTACGGGTTGCTTTACCCCCACAAAACATTTGCTCTCGTTAGCTGCGCCGCTTACTCGTACCGTGCTGCCCGTAACTCAGTCCCACCACCTAATGCGGCGGAGTATATACGAGAGACGCTATCGAACATGAGAGCGACACCCGACTCCTACTATGCAACAGGCGCAGTCCACACGTACAAGTAACGGCAAATGTGTAAATGAACACACTATGGGATTGGCGAGTTTGATATACCTAATACATGCAGTCATGCGTTGCTGGTAACTCAGACCCACGGAAACTGCCAATTACTGTGTGGCGTGGCCTCGACCTGTGTTTGCCGGGAGGAACTCGAGCGGGTTTTCCTACCGATGGGGAAAGCTCGTATATCCCAGGATCACATTAAACAGCCGGTTCGTAATGCACAAAACAAACCGCAAAATAATTTCTCATGTGGAGAAAGCGTCCCGTCCTTCGTGTTCGAATTTTGACATCTATCATGAAGGCTGATGATGTCATGTAACAGCTCTTTATTCCCACATCCAATGGAAGTAGCTTGATATATGCTGTTTTAATTTTTTCCCATCACAGTTTTGGATATATCATGTCCACCAAGAAGCTTGTTTTCCAGGAAATTCTAAACACATGCATCCAAGTTTCCATTGAAACTACGAGATTTACAAAAATCTCACGGACGAGCCAAATTGAGGAGACAGGTGAATATTTTCAAGATGTTACACAACTTCAAGGATCTGAATACCGGCTGGTAACCAACGTCAAGATGCACTAGGTTGTCTTGCTCTCGTCCCAAATTCACAGCACGACACGACGAGATGCAGACAAACCAGTGGAATGTTGAGATCCCAGATGAAGGAGCAGCATATAGAGTAGAAAACCCCTCATCTCAAGTACGTTCCTTCACAAACTGTCCTCTCTCCGATCCGAGACGTGTCTTAATATTGTAGCCATTATCGTCTCTTTCGCAAAACCACATCTAAATGTGCCTGGCTTTCACTGACTCATCCACTCACGTCCATTAATCATCACCCATCCCCACGGAAAATACTTTCGGCCTAGAAACTGTTATGCAGAGCGATACCCTTGAAGCAGGGCTGGGCTTCTTGCTCTGAACTATACAACTCTACGATTTTGTTCACGGAAGACTGATCGCTCCCTCCTGAGCTATCTGTCGCGTATATCTTGAAATCCAAAAATATGTCGATTTTTAAGAGGGAAAAGTAAAGCGGGGCCCTTGGTAAGCCCGGCAATACGGGTAACACACTGGAAAATTATCCTCATTCTTTCGACTTCATCAACACAGCACCTTCCTCTCGTGTGCCACATAACACTTCAACGCACAGTTTCATCCCCGTGAGTTATAACACGTAAATTGTCTTCGACTTTCACAGGTCTCTGGCCGACACAAAGCTAAATCCATACCGCGTATTTCTCCATGAGATAATTAACAACCCTTCCCATCACAATCTTCGAAGCATGTAATGTCTAACACGTGGAAACAAGAGGAGTATTCTGTGCAAAGATGTATACATTGCAAAAAACCAAGATCGATTCACTATCCAGACATGTAATTACCAAAGACAAAAATTAAACCAAGGAGTCATGTGCCAGATCAACGTCCGCCGCGTTCCAAAAACCTATCGGGAAGTGTAAATGTCTGTACAAAAAATGGGAAAAATACCAGATAATACGAGATCGTAATAATAAGAAAACAAGAGAGTGAAATTGAAAAAACTGCCAAGTTTTGACCTGAGAGTTGCCACACTAACATATCCGATGTAAAAAAAAATGTAATTGAAAGCAGGTCTTTAATTAAGATCATATACCTGGACATCGACCTATGCTAAACATCCGGACACAATAGAAGGATTGAGAATCAGTGAGATTAGAAAAAAAAAGAGCCCTGACGAACCCCGCCCTCCAAAAAGCGAAACGCGTCACTTTGTTATAAACATAGGAGATCGATGATCCTTTCACTAAAAAGATAAAAGGTATAGCGATTGTTGATTTCTGGGAAAAACTCCCTCCCACCTCATGAAACCGCCAACGAGAGCCCAGTCGGGTCAAATTAGAACAGATCTATCTTTGGATGGGCTGGTTATAACAAGGTCTCCATTCATGTGTCTACCATGTGGCCAAATCGTAAATACCGATGTCCATATCGTGTTGACAAATATGTTCGGATGCACGCACGCACACAGAGATCGACAACCAACCATAACGCCCCCTTTCAAGACTGGAATCCATGAGCCGAAGGAGAGAAACAAACAATGATTACAAAACTGCCACTTTATTACTGCTGGCAGTGATGACCATGTCCAAAGATTCCGCTTTGACACAACCCTGCGTTATCCAAGGAAAGCTGAACTGACGATTACCTGCGTATCTCAACATGTGTGTCATAATATGAAAGAGACCTACCAGTATCACCGGTGTTGTTGTGTTTCGTTTATTGTATCACATATGAGGTTACAGAATGTTAGAAATGGATCCTCCCAGGCAGGCTCAAAGCATCCACCTTCATTTCGCAAGGTACTGTTACTGTTACTTCAACAAAAGATCTGTTACGTTCTGAAAACCGTATGCATTTCAAACAACAGTTACCCCAACACGTTAGTTATGCCATGAATTATATGTTCACCAGAGACCCCCTTTTTTGTTGAGTGCGAAATTGAACGGGTGCGTTGCGATTGTGCTGCTAGGGACGGGTTAAAAACTGTTCACGATCCCACCTCCCACACCCGGCCGGGTTTACCAGCTGCTCCATCTCAAACCTCCCACACCTGCTACCGCCGACTGATGCCCAAGCCCTTGCCGCCCGGTTTACCAGCCGCTATTCAACCTCCATAACCGAGCTGGCGCCGGTTTAGCCAGCCGCTATTCTAAACCATAACTATTTTACCTTCCTGATTGCCTTGGCCTGGTGGCTTTCTTTCTTCTGAGTCCCGCTATTCAAACCGCTCCGATTGGGTACAGGCCGACCGGCCTGTTTTACCATGCCGCTATTCAAACCTTCCATGTGACCCGGGAGGGCTGGACTCTTTCTCCTTACCAGAGCATGGCCCGCATAACAATTTCGCAACATCTCCAAGGTGTACCCGACCGGCCTGAGAGGTTACCGCCAGCATTCAACACGCTCCCAATCCGTACCCGACCAGGTCCAATCACGACCACTTGGCTCCGCAGCCGTCTCTACCACAACACCTCCACTCAGTACGAGAAGGATCTCACGAATTACGACGCGATCACTCTGCCCCATTCGTCACACTCGCTTCTATTCCAAAAGATAACTCCATCAGTACTGCACCATCTGGACAGAAAATCTGCCGACTCTGTGGTCCTGTTACCGATTATGCGTCCTTATTGCTATTTGCAATTCCTCGTCCATGGTTATAACAGTTATTGATGAGACACTAGTTCGCGGTTGCGCAAAACAGGAGCCTGTTACCAGCCGCTTATATCAGAGAGAGTCTTACCTACCATGGTTGAACCCGGACTGCCCCCGGCCGTCTCACCTTTCACGCAGCCGCCTCTTCGGCAAACCCTCGCCATGTACGCGCTGTTTTTTTCACGACCTTCCAATCTGCCGGCCCGGTGTCCTCGCTTTTACCAGCCTGTTCTATCCAAACCTACAGCCCACCTGATTCACCCCGTCCTCCAAACTCCGCTTCTGCTCCACCCTTCTCTTCGTTGACAGTCCCGCAGCCCACTGGGCCCGGCCGTTACCAGCCGCTTATTTCAAACCACGCACCTATAACCAGATACAGTGGGCCGCGCGTCCTTTACCAAGCTAGCTATCTCTCCAATACCTAATCCAGCAACCCGACTCGCCAACACAAAGAC
>CM068959.1:131246911-131258198 GCA_035128595.1 Eptatretus atami | reverse complement strand
GAAATATTTTTTTATACAATCTTAAAACGTCTCCAAAACATCCGATTTTTACCAGAATTTCGACAACCAGGTGTTAAGCGTCCGAAGCGATCGCAAAAACCGAAGACAAAATTAAAATCGAAATTAAAACAAAGTCGTAACGTCGACCGAAGCAAAAAATCTCCACTTTGTCCATGCAAAACCTTAACGTACATCACGACGCGTCTGCTCGAGCGCATGCATCATGGACATCCGAGTGCTGGAGGGCGCATCTCATGGACGATACCCTTGCGTTGTCGAGTGAATATTCTGATCTTATACCAATCGATTAACAGGACGTCTCCAAAACATCCGGATTTTTTACCAGAATTTCGACATACCGGGAGTTTTAAAGCAAGTAGCCGACGAAGCGATCGCAAAAACGAAGAGACAAAAAGTAAATATCTGAGAGTTACAAACGAACTGATCCGTAACGTCGAGCGATTTAGAGGCAAAAAATGACTCAATTTCTCCCATGTTAAATGGTTATAGGAAATTATGTTTATGGAATTGCATGTTGTGGGGAGTGCTCTTGCAGCTACTGTGACGGCTGTATGAGTGGTGCCGTCTTGCGCCGATTTTACACAAAATCTAATCAGCGCCTAGCCATCACCCTCCTGAATCACGTGGTGTAATTTGATATTGGTAGCTTCTTCCGTTCTCGAGTTGTCGTGCCTACAAACAAACAAACACACACACAAACAAACACGCAAACAGAGGACGGAAGTCATCAATATACTTACAAAATCTTTAGATTTCGTAAGTAGCAAACAAATAAACAAGCAGTCATAGACTGGTACTTACGAAATCGTCAACTTGACCTCTGACCTTGTCTAGAGACTTCCGTCATCTGTTTGTGTGTTTGTTTGGTGTGTGTGTTTGTTTGTTTGTAGGCACGATAACTCGAGAACGGAAGAAGCTACCAATGTCAAATTAACACACGTGATTCAGGAGGGTGATGGCTACGCTGATTAGATTTTGGTCAAAATCGGTCAACGGTCAAGGTCACGGTGAGGTCAACATTCGATTTTTGATGGTTTGGTACAGAATCATCGTAGAAACTTCTGGTTTGCGTCGCTACCTTCTCTAGAGACAGCTTTTATTAGACAAAGTCAGAGGTCAAGTTGACGATTTTTGTAAGTACCAGTCATGACTGCTTGTTACTTACGAAATCTAAAGATTTCGTAAGTATATTGATGACTACCGTTTCTGTTTGTGTTGTTTGTTTTGTATGTTTGTTTGTTTGTTTGTTTGTATGTTTGTTTGTAGGCACGATAACTCGAGAACGGAAGAAGCTACCAATGTTAATTCACAAGGTGATTCAGGAGGGTGATGGCTAGTGCTGATTGATTTTTGTCAAAATCGTCAAAGGTCAAGGTCAGGTGAGGTCAAACATCCGATTTTTGATGGTTTTGGTACAGATAACTCGAGAACGGAAGAAGCTACCAATGTCAAATTACACACGTATTCAGGAGGTGATGGCTAGCGCTGATTAGATTTTGGTCAAAATCGGTCAAAGGTCAAGGTCACAGTGAGGTCAAACATAATTCCGTAAATTCATGTGGAGAAATGGAGTATTTTTGCTTCGCTCGACGTTACGAGTTCGTTTTAACTTCGATTTTAATTTTGTCTTCGGTTTTTGCGATCGCTTAGGACGCTTAAAACTCGGTTGTCGAAATTCTGGTAAAAATCGGATGTTTTGGAGACGTTTTAAGATTGTATAAAAAATATTTCACTCGCCGCGTCACGGGTCGTCACGTGGTGCAGTGAGTGCACTTGAGCAGAGGCGCGTTGATCAAGTAAAGGTTTTCCGTGTGCGCGCTGACGGTGTTTTCGATAAAGATGGTGTTTAAAAGTCATTTTTATCCCAATAAAGGTTATCGTCGCATGCCTGACTCGCTTAGCCGTCGGATATGTAAGATGTTGGTGGATGGCTGAATATTACGGTTTTGTGACTTTGATAAAATAATATAAAATAATTGCGGGAGAAAAATGGAGATTTTTGCTTCGGTCGACGTTACAATTTTTGATGGTTTGGGTACAGTCATCGTAGAAACTTCTGGTTTGCGTCGCTACCTTCTCTAGAGACAGCTTTTATTAGACAAGGTCAGAAGTCAGTTGACGATTTCGTAAGTACCAGTCTATGACTGCTTGTTTATTTGTTTGCTACTTACGAAATCTAAAGATTTTGTAAGTATATTGATGACTTCCGTCCTCTGTTTGCGTGTTTGTTTGTGTGTGTGTTTGTTTGTTTTGTAGGCACGACAACTCGAGAACGGAAGAAGCTACCAATATCAAATTACACCACGTGATTCAGGAGGGTGATGGCTAGTGCTGATTCGATTTTGGTCAAAATCGGTCAAAGGTCAAGGTCACAGTTAGGTCAAACATCCAAAACATGATAACTCGAGAACGGAAGAAGCTACCAATGTCAAATTAACACACGTGATTCAGGAGGGTGATGGCTAGTGCTCATTAATTTTGGTCAAAATCGGTCAAAGGTCAAGGTCACAGTGAGGTCAAACATAATTCCGTAAATTCATGTGGAGAATGGAGTATTTTTGCTTCGGTCGACGTTACGACTTGTTTTAATTTCGATTTTAATTTTGTCTTCGGTTTTTGCGATCGCTTCGGACGCTTAACACCTGGTTGTCGAAATTCTGGTAAAATCGGATGTTTTGGAGACGTTTTAAGATTGTATAAAAAAAATATTTCACTCGCCGCGTCACGGCTCGTCACGTGGTGCAGCGCGCTCGAGCAGACGCGTCGTTGAGTCACGTAAAGGTTTTCTGTGTGCGCGCTGACGGTGTTTTCGATAAGATGGTGTTTAAAAGTCATTTTCTATCCAATAAAGTTTATCGTTGCATGCCTGACTCGCTAAGCCGTCGCATTATGTAAAGATTGTTGGTGGATGGCCGAATATTACGGTTTTGTGACTTTGATAAATATATATTAAATAATTGCGTGGAGAAATGGAGATTTTTGCTTCGGTCGACGTTACGAGTTCGTTTTAACTCGGATCGCAATTCTGTTTTCACTTTTGGTAATGGCTAAGTATGCTTAACACTCGGTTGTCGAAATTCTGGTAAAAGTCGGAAGTTTTATGAGATTTATGTCGGGTGTCGTATCTGAGGCTTAACTGAAGATTATGCTAATGAGGTGGATTGTAACACACGGCATTACGCGCTCGTTTTAAAGTCAATTTCAATCCTGTCTTCACTTTTGGTAACGGTTAAGTATGCTTAACACTCGGTTGTCGAAATTCTGGTAAAAATCGGATGTTTTATGAGAGGTTTGGTACAGAATCATTGTAGAAACTTCTGGTTTGCGTCGCTACCTTCTCTGGAGACAGCTTTTATTAGACAAGGTCAGAGGTCAAGTTGACGATTTCGTAAGTACCAGTCTATGACTGCTTGTTATCTTGCCAAACGAAGTTTTTGCAAGATCTGTTACTTGGTAAGTTTTTTTGTTTGTTTGTCTGTAATCATTGGATTTTTCACCTTTATATCACTCTGTAGAGCACAATTCTCATCGGAAACTCTTGTGGGTACACATATCATAGTATTATTACAATACCTTCAGCACACATAAAGGTCAAGGTCAGGTCACTTTGCGGTAAATCATGGAGGTCGCCGAAACCCTTATTTTTGAGTATTTTAATCGAATCATCTCCAAACTTTATGGGAATGTAGTATATGGTCTGGCGCTCAGCTGATTAGTTTTTGGTGGTGATTGGCCTTGATCTTCATGGTTAGCGCCTAAGGTCGAAATATTTTGACCCCAAGGTCAAATTTTCAAGTTTTAGGAACCATATGGTGTAGTACCTCAAATTGAACACCTCGATGAGTGCTTTCTAGATATGTCAAGCTTGAGACATTATGACGTCATTTGGTGACGTTATGAGGCAAACGCATATTTTTCATGGTTACTTGTAGAACGATTCTCATCGGAATCTCTCGTAGGCAGATATTCCTCAAGGAGTCGCTCCTGGTGGATAGCAGCTCTGTTCACCTCAGTGTGACCTTAAAGAAGTCACACGTGGTCACTTTTGGCAAGATACGGGTCACCCTGGGTGACATTGGTTTATTTGTCTGTTTGTGTGCAGGATATCTCAAAAAGTTGTGGACGGATTCGGATGAAATTTTGTGACATGTTGGGTGTGTGCCAAGGACGAACTGATGAGATTTTTGTGAAGACCCAAATCCGTATCTGGATTTGAGAATTATTTCATTTTGAAAATGATTCTTCTCCATTGAGAGATCAGGCCAAAACGATACATAGCACGATATCTCAAAATGTAATGGGCCCGATATGTTCTCATGGATCAGTCATTGTGTGGCAGATGTATGCCCTCTACCGAGTGCCCCTTCTCGTTGTTGTTTTCAGAACCGTTGCTGTCCTGTTGTCCTTTGGATCCAATTCAGGGTTTTATAAATATATTATTTTGCCAAACTGTGATTGTTTTGTCACTGCTCCATCCTTTTTAAATGCCGAGCATCAAGGAAGGATGCAGCACTTACCATTTTCAAGTCTTTGGTGTGACTAGGCCAGGGTTCAAACCACCAACCTCCCAGACTCGGAGGAGACACTCCAACCATTACACCACCGAGTGATTATCCATCGCCTGCTGACGAAGATGTCAAAGCCTGAAATGTCATGGATTTTAGCCTCAGAACTGGATGCGTGTGTTTATCGTCGACGATCAATTTTGGCCTTGGTTTGAAGGAATCAATGCCGTATTGTTGTTACATGATAGATTTACCAAGCGGTTTTTCAATCAGACAAATTAAAAAACCTGTGTTTAGCTTTGTGTGACCCTTAGTCCTTCTGTAAGTTTGGTTGAGATAGGATAAGTAATGACCGAATGTGTCATGGACAGACAGACAGAAGAGACAATACCAACTTGTGTATTTTCGCATGATGATGTCATACGTGTTGGTCCTTGGTAAAGGTGCATGCATGTTCTTTTGACACGTTTTTATGGCCATATAGTTTTAGTTTATCTTCCTCAAAGTGTGTGTTTTTAATATTTCCTGTTTTTATTTGCACTTTTCATGAACGAAAGTCCCATCATTTCACTTCGTTCATCCATTAAGCTTTGCCGAGCGAAACCAATTTTATTCCTGTGGTCAGCTTGTGGGAAGAAGGAGATCCCGAGCTCCTGGACCTCACATTGGTTCCGAGTTCCGTGAAGTCATGGCAGACTTCTGACGACATTCCTGATCAGATTTCTCCGAGTATCCATATCCTGATCTGCTAGGTGCAGCTTGGTTGCATCCTTCACCCCATGCGTCCATCACGGTCTGCTTCTTCCTCTTCTTCATTCAATCCATACCGGCACGGTTGATTTCTCAGACTTTTGTTTTCTGCACGCATGACGTGTCAAAATTATGACGGTTTTTGTTCAACATCGGCGCTTCCAAAGTACGCGGTGTCCGATGATTCAAGGACTGATTCGTTTGTTCTTCTTCTTGCAGTCCATGGAGTATTTAACATTCACGTTCCAATGACATTTCAAAACTGACATCTTCTTCCTTTCTTTTTTTTTCACTGCCCACGACTCATTTCCATACATTGTACTGGGAATACCAGATCATTCGGTTGTAAATTATCTTTGGGAAATCGTATCTCCAAAGCTGGCCGCCACCCTGGGATTCTCCGTCGGGCCGATTCAATCTTCCGTCGTGATCTTCAGCTCGTAACGGTGTTACAAGTCCCTCCATCCATCGTGCGATGAAATATGTTTCTTCCCTCTTGGCTGGTCTTGCCTTGAAGCTTTGAACCGTGAAGGCCCATTATTTCATCGGCTCCTTGTGGCAGGAGCTGAGTTTCACGGTCTACTCCTCATTTACTGCAGGCCAGGTTGGTAGCCTTCGAGTCTTTTGTTCGCTCTCCTCTGGTCTTGCTTCTCCTGCTTCTCCTCTCTCTCTCTCTCTCTCTGCCCAATTCCTCCTTCTCGCTCATTTGTATTCCCCAAAAGCTCGTACCTTATTACCTTGCTAAGTTTTTAAGCTTCACATTCACCCATCCATCAATCCCTTCTTCTGGTGCACGTGGGTCCCTTCTTCCTCAGTCGATTGTCCTGTGTTCTTTCGTCGCACCCTTCGATTCTGCTGCCCGCCACCACCTCACTTCGATTTGTGAGTTCTTCACACAACTGATGCTGTCCATCCCTTTCACTTCGACTCCTCTCCCAGCACTGACCTGTGCGCTCTTGTCGCCATGTTTTCCTTCTGCTCCGTTTGTTCGTTGATCCTTCGCCCTGTGTCGTTCTCTTTCTTCCTTGCGTCTCGGCTGAGTTGGTGCTTTTCCAGCGAGGGCCTCGAACCAACCCATTGAGTGTGCTGTCCTTCAGAGGGGACATTAAAAGGTTTAAAGTTATATTATTTATTTTTAGAAATTAATGATGTGCTTCGTTCTTCCACTGAAGAACGTGCCCTTAAATTGATAGGTGCATCAGTATATTTTGAAAAAAAACCCGAACATTGCAAAAAGGGTGACTTGCGTGTGCGACGTTGGCCATATAACACAGGTGATGTATAACAAAGGTTTGACATATCAATTTAGATGTTGAACTTTTTTTGATGGCTTTATTTGTTTGCTACCAAAGGCATTTTTTAGATCTGGTCAGACTTTTGGGACTGCACTGAAACATGTATCCCAGTGCTACCCGCGCATGGTCGGGTTGTCTGGGACTAAACCGCCACCCCTCACTGGCTTGCTAGTGTTGACGGTGACTGCGTGCGACACCCTGCCAGGCCGAAAACAACACCTGACAAAAGGGCGGATGAGCTCCCTTGGAGGCAACGGCCATCCAGTTTGGAGATGGTGTCTCCTAAAAACACCCAGTGGGGTAGGAAAATTTATTTTTCCACTGGCTTGTTGCCACTCCTGCACAGTGGCCTGTGAAGAGGTTTCCTTGTTTCAGGACAGGTGAAGGTTTTGCCAGTTTTTTCTTCTTCTTTAATCTTTTGTCTTAGCCCCTTACCTGGAGTGCCTTCACGTGCTTGTTGGGGCGGTTTCCGTTAAAATAATTATATAAATAAATGAATAATACATTTGTGTTGAATGTGAATTATTAGCATTACTACTGTTATTTGTTAACCTCATTGATCACCATATTGTCAGACAGACCTCTAAATTAAACATGAAAACGAACAGTGATGTCGGGATCGGACATCGTTCGGTGTGCTTCTTGTCTCGTTGGGGTTGACGTTACGATTTGTGAAAATACAATACGAGTTATTACAGCTGAGTGCGCTTGTGTGTTGTTTCTTCGGCTGGAGTTAGTTAGTTGGCTGCCTACGCACTTTTTCCCGCCTGTTGGGTTGTATATTTATTTAATTGTTCCGCATCCATCAGTTTGAAATCTAAAGTGCTTTGCAAGCAGGTTAATATTCCCTACTTTCGATTTGCAAACGAATCGCAATGCTTTGTGTGTGCGTGTCTGTGTTTTTGACACACACCCACATGCATACAGCCAGCCATAAAGGAAAGGAAAGGGGGGGGGGAGCCGCGCTACTCCGGCGCACGCTCCCATACCTGACCTGACCTGACCTGGGTGTGGGGGGCATTGCTGAAAAAGCCGAGATGTACACTGACATACGGTGGGTACGTACAGAAGACTTGACATAGTTTCCACCTTTTTTTATGCAAATAAATAAAGGCAAGTTCTGGCAGTTAACGCAAATCGAATTGCGATTTGCACGTCCGACTGCCTTCATCACTGGCAGGAGGCAAAACCGACTGTTGGTGTTGGGATGCGTTGGTACTCCTCGCCGAAAGGGCCTGGTGCGTACGGCCACTGTTCTCGTGCTGGGGATATGGGTCCAAGGATTTAGCCGTTGGCCCTCGGGGTGCTCCTCAAGCGTGCTAATTCATTGCTGCTGTCCTTTGTCGAGTCTCAAAGATGGACATGTTACACGACCTTTTCACAATTGCTTGTGACGCACTGAATTTACATGTTGTTGTACAACATGGAGATGTAAGTATCCCAAGCTAGTCATCAAGATTGTAGCAGTAAGCCAAAATGTTAGCGAACTTCTCAGGTAGAAAATGTCACGATGGCTCAGTTGTCATTTGGAATGGATCGTGATCTGGTCGGAAGTAACTTTTTGATATTTTTTTACCTCTCATTTTGTTTGGCTCGACTTCATGACAACTTGTTAATATATTGGCAATTTAACCATTTTTAGCTCACCTGAGCTTCAGTCAGGTGAGCTGATGTGGCGAGCGGCCGTTCAGAGGTGTGAGTGAGTGAGTCAGTCCACCAACACTTCAGACATTATCGCTTGAACCAACCAAACGATTTTTGATGAACTTGGCCACGAGCTTCATATCTGATGCCTAACGGAGGTGTATTGACCAACATCCAAATCTGCGCTCATTGAGGGGGTTTACAGGGGAGGTTTTTGACCCCCCCCAAAAAATAGGTATTTTCTCTCTTCTCTGAAACTTGACCACAACCTCATCACCCATGATGTACCAAAGTGTATTGACTGCATTAAAATCTGCGCTCATTAAAGGGGTCTATGGTAGGGGGGGGCGTTTGACCCCCCCCCAGAATCAGTATTTTCTCTCTTCTCCGAAACTACACCTACGATTTCGATAAACTTGACAACATTCTCACCCGTGATGTACTAAAGATTGTGCATGCCATTAAGAAAAATCATGGTCTTAAGGTACATGGGGGATGGGGGGGGGTTTTGAGTGACTGTTTCTTCTGATCCAGATGAGCTTCAGGACGCGCAGTCATATTTTTCTTACTGTGTGTAATTGTTGTGTTCGCGTCTTCGGTCAACATAAATAATTTTCGTATGCCGCAAGGGAAGAACATAATTGTATGGGCATCAACCCATCACAAATTGGTCCTGCGGATGTTGCCAATGAGCATTCCTGTGCTGCTGAGCAGCATCTGGGAATAGCTTGCTATGCTTATGTATCACATGCACAAGCAAAGTAGTTTTTAAAGAATGAGAATCAAACCTTTACAATACAAGGGTCCAATGAGGTGTTACATGGAAACTCAATGTGATCGCTTGTTTTTGTGAACCTCCCATCCTGGTATCGACGGCAATTTGTCTCCAGCTTCATGAAGTGGAAATAGTCTTTTGATAATTTTGCCCTTTGAGTTAGTTACCACAAAAAAGACAACCCTCGTATATCTGTTTGTTTTTTTCCCAAATAATTTGTTGCTTAAAGTACATCAGGAAATATGAGTACATATTTCATAGAAAACCCTCCATACGCTAACGGCGCACAGGGACTCGGTGCCGGATGGCCAACTTGACCCGTATAGCAGCTTCAGCAGCAAGAAGCTGTGAGAGAGTTAGTTGGTCTAATAAATTTCTGGCTGGAATTGACAACAAATTACTCAAACTTGATACCAGGGGAGCTTTTTAAACATAAAAGATAGGGTGCTACACGCTCCCCAAAATAAACAAACTTTGGCAGCAAGACCGTCCCACATTGCTCGTAATTTATAATCTGTAGCTGAACGGGCCCTCGCGACGTCGTATTTTTATTCTAATTTTCTCAAAACATTGAATGTGATTTATTTTGTGACTCCTGGTTTTTCACTCGATAAAAGAGTTGTTGCCGAGGAAGACGGTACGGTTCACGACAATGCCGCCAAATCGCGCAGGCCTAACCGAGCCGCTCTTTATCGTTCCGTGATGTGTGACACCAGATCTACCAAAAACATTAAATGCCTCTCTAATGAGATCTGGTCTCATTGACTGATTAAACACAAGCTTCTCATTCGATAAAAACTACAAACACCGCTGCTCACGTATGGCATGGTCTTTACAATGCCTTCAACGACGTATACTGCCAGCAACGAACGCCGCTAGACCAACATCAAGCTGCCTTTCTCACACTGATAGACTATTTACTGTGTGTCTTCAAAATGGCATCAATTTGGCAATCCTTTTGTCTACTTCATTAATGCTTCAGTTAATTGCCACCTTGTGGGGTCAGCTGGGGAACGTTTTTGACCAAATTCTTCACAAACCTGGCTGGCCAGGCTTGGCGGTTAACGGAAGGCGATTTGAGGAGGAATTTGTAATTATTCAGGAGCTGGCACATCTCGCCTACTCTTGAAGAAGACACTGTGGGATATTAACATCCAACAACACCACAACCATATTGTCCCAGGTGAGGTCAGATTAGATCTGTGACTTGCTGAGGTACCATGTAAACCTGTACTAACTGTTCCATGGTCGGTTGTCGGCGGACTAAACCGTCTCCCCACCAGGTTTTTTTTGGGTGAGGAGGGTGTTTGGATATGGCCACCCAGCAGGATTAAACACAAACCTGTCAAAGGGCGGAGGAGCTCCTTGTGAGCCAACGGCCATCCTATATAGTGCTAACCTGTGTCTGCGGACACAATCAACTGTGGACCCTCCAATCACCTGTGGTCCACCTTCCGTTTGTGGAAGCACGGGCCATGTGGTGAACCGGTTAAATTGGGGTAAGCTCCAGGGATCTGTGCATCCATGGTGAACTTCTCAAGGCTGGTCGAAATGCTGCACTCGTGCCATTGCATGCAGTTCTGTGCTCTGCTGGAACACAGGCATCATCCAACTTACTGAAAGAGGGGCCTTGTTGTTCCTCTTTGGAAAGAAGGGTGATCACCAAGACTGGCACCAACTACCGAGGAGTGGACGCTGCCTCAGTGCGGGCACGGTCTTTGCTCGGATAATTCTTGCCAGGGTTCGCCACATCTGCTTGAGCACCAGCGTTCCAGAGTTTTTAGGCTTTACACCAAAGCGGTCAACAATTGAATGTGTCCTTGCTCTTTGGGTCCTCACCGAACACAGACGAGAGTTTCGGCAGGGGCTGCTTGCAGCTTATGTTGATCTCTGGTAAAGCATTCATTCCAATGAACCGACATTCCCTCTGGAGGATTCTGGTCTTGTGGGGTGCCACCAAACTGATCAATCTGATGTCTGAACTATACAATGGTATCGAGAGTACTGAGAGTGCTGTGAGATGTGGTGATACCATCTCCGAGTTATTTCCAGTTGTTACTTCATCAGGGGTGTGTATTGGCTCCCACCTTTTCAGCACTTGTATGGATTGGATTCTGGGGAGGATGTTGGAGAGATCAATCTGTGGTGGCATCGTTTGGGAATGTCAAGAATCTGTGACCTTGATTTTCGCAGATGATGCAGTCATCTTTGCGGAGACTCTTGGATATCCTTTTGGGGCCTCGAGGTGCTGAATGAGGATCGGAGCCGCTGGGATTACGGGTTTCCTGGTCAAAAAT
>CM068959.1:131216631-131242399 GCA_035128595.1 Eptatretus atami | reverse complement strand
CTAGTCCAAAAGGGCCAAACGTTGTGAAAACTATGACGAACACGTCCTGAAACTCGAACTGTGCTGCACTTCATAATAAAGCCATTGTACCAAGTTTCAGTGAATAGGTATTGAAAGGTGTGGGCGGGGGGAATCTCAAAACCACAGGTGGGACGGGACATGGACCAGACGGATGGACGGACGGACAAACAGAACGGCAACGCATAGTCCCTCTGGTGAACTGGTCGGGGACAATAAAAGCAATGCAGCACAACAAGCATACCAAACAATATCTTGTTACGGACAAATAAATCTAGAGAGTAGAAAAAAGGAGAGAAGGGAGAAGAAGAGAGAAGAGAGAGACTCTCTCTTGAAAGAAAGAAAGAAAGAAAGAAAGAAAGAAGGAGAAGAGACAAACAAAGACAATGTTTTCACAAAGTTAGAGAGGGACTTCAGAAGCAGATGGTCACATCATTTGGGATGCACATGCCAGACTTGTGGCCAGTCAGCAAGAGGACGTTTTGTTTCTTGGCATGTGCAACCCTGGTGTGGCCAACAATGCGACATTTTTGCTCGAGTGACCAAGCTGACATTTTTGTTGCTCGTCTGTGTTTGTCGAATCAATACTTGTTAACTTGATCCCCAAATTCCATCATGCCCCATGAAAAGAAAAAACTACATTTTCTAGTTGAGTCATTTTGCAAATAAAACAATGCTATAAAAAGAAAAGCACGAATGCAGTTGTGAACAAATTTGGACCGAGACACGTCTGCTCAACACCCACTCTGTTCCCAGCAACACTTGATCGCGCACAAGCCCCGGCAGACAAAGCATGTCCTTTAAGAGGCTGGCTGGACACCGTCTGACAAAAACTCACCGACCTGGCGTCTGGTCTTGCTGGGAAAACCATGCTATCACGTGTTAGATAATGACCAACCGAGGTTTTGAATAATTCATGAGAAGACCATTTTTGCAAATCTCAAGATAAACAAGATCTGGCCTGTGACCACTGGGATTCCAACAGCGCACGCGGACATTTTTACAGTTGGCACCGCCGAAGACAATGACTCCATGGTGTCGTCTGTAGAATATTATGGAACGCTGAAAACGTTGCCAAAGATCTCACCATATTTTAGTTAAGGCTACACAAATTTGTACAAGTTATTTGTCCACAATTCATTGCAGGGATCAACGATGGTTGTTCCTGTAATTGTACGCAAACTCGATTAAGGCAGAGAACGAACACCATTTCAGGACATCACCTTTGACAACAAACAATGAACCTCATTTAATACTTTGTCAATAATCTTTCAAGACTTTTGAAGCCACGAGAAGAAATATACTTTGGGAGCTCAGTACGCGTTCAGCATTGAAAGGAGCAGATCGTGCCCCATTTATGAAGATGATAAATGAAGCCAATCATCCTTAGGGTTAACGACAAGTGAACTTTTCTTTTTAAAACAAATTATTTTTGAAGTTGACGGTTCTAGCAGAATTCGGAAATAGATTCCAAGAGGAGAACAAACAAGGCTGGTCAGAATCACATCACAGACACCGCGCCGAGCATGCTGTCCGTGCTTGGATCCATAATTCATCATCACATGCTTTGTTTGACGATTGTGGAAATATTTCCTTGGGAGAAATGGCTACACCAAATATATTTTGGTCCGAGTAGAGCGAAACGTTACGACTCTCTCACCCAGCTGTGTTCACTCGCACAATGAACTGGACGGATGTACTTTAGCTGCAGTGATGTGAGGGTTTAACATACCAACGTGCTTCGTTTCAAACGTTCCTGAAGTTAAAATTGTTCAGCACAGTATTACAGCAGTCCCTTTAATTTAAGAGGAACAGTATTTCAGGCGAACGCATGTAAAATAATAGGAAAGAAAAAAAACTAAAGAAATTTAATACTAATCTTCATTTTGAAGAACAATTTTATGCTATCATTTCAACAAAGTTCATCTGAAGGCTCAATGGCCTCATTTATATATATATATATATATATATATAATATATATATATATATAATAATATATATAGATATATATAATTCCAGCAAGGTGTGGTGTGGTCTGTCGGTCTGTCTGTCTGTCTGTCTGCGGCCGCCTTCTCGACAACCACCGTCCATCGATTAAACTTGCAGGAATATTGCCGGGGACCCGCGGATGTGCCTTTTCAAGTTTGATTATTAATCGAACACGGTTCCCAAGTTACGGCCATTTTATTGCCTTTTTCAGTGTTGGAAAGTTGTATATATCGCAGCTGAAGTGCTCCACCTTATCAGCCAGTTATTCACCAAAGATATCTCAGAATAATGATAACAGCATATTAATAATAATAATAATAATAACTAGCACAATAAATGGCAGTAACAAAAGAATAACGTGATACAATACCAATGTCTGTCAACCAATAACGACCTATATATTGTCTGTCAACCAATAATGACAATAACGTCTGTCAACCAATGACAGACACGTGCAATGACATCACAAATACTCACAATTAATGTTTATTTATTTATTTGTTTTTTTTTGCACGATTGACGTCACAACTTCTTCTTTTTTTCTTAGTTTAGGTTATGACGTCAACAATCGACCGCTGGACCTGAGTATGTGCCTTTTCAAGCGTTGATATCATTCTTCATCCGTTTACTGTTTCCAAGTGTTTCCCAAGGTTTGAAGCTGTTTTTTTCCCAATTTGACATAAGTTCAAATTATTAATTAATCCCAAGGTTTGAATTTCCCAAGGGAACAGCTGTTTCCCAAGGTTTGAAAGCTGGTTTTTCCCAAGTTTGAATCGAATTGTTGTGCTTGTAGACATTTGTGAAAACATTACAGAGAGAGGGCGAGAAACGGAGGGGGGAGAGGCGAGAGAGGGGCGAGGAAGGGCGAGAATGGGCGAGAGAGGGGGCGAGAGAGGCGAGAGAGCGCGAGAGAGGGGTAGAGAGGGCGAGAGAGGGGGCGAGAGAGGGAGAGGGCGAGAGAGGGGGCAGACGAGAGAGGGCGAGAGAGGGCGAGAGAGAGGCGAGAGAGGGGGAAGAGAGGGAGAGCGAGACGAGGAGAGAGGGGAGGAAGAGAGGGAGGAAGAGAGGGAAAAGAGAGGGGGCGAGAAGAGGGGCAAGAGAGGAGGGCGAGAGAGGAGGGGCGGAGAGAGGGGGGGCGAGAAGAGGGGGGCAGAGGGGAGGGAGAGAGGAGGCGGAGAGAGGTGGGGCGAGAGAGGAGTGGCAGAGAGGAGGGGAGCAGAGGCGGGCGGGAGAGAGGGTCGAGGAGGGAGGGAAGAGGGAGGAGAGAGGGGGTGAGAGAGGGAGGAGGAGGGGCACGTCACAATTCAAGAGAGGGGAGAGAGGAGGGTGGCGAGAGAGAGGGAGCGGGAGAGGGGTGTGATGAGAGGGGGTTGAGTAGTGGGGCGAGAGAGAGGGGCGAGAGAGAGAGGCTGGGCGAGAGAGAGAGGGCGAGAGAGAGAAGGGGG
This sequence comes from Eptatretus atami, assembly GCA_035128595.1. NCBI lineage: Eukaryota > Metazoa > Chordata > Myxini > Myxiniformes > Myxinidae > Eptatretus > Eptatretus atami. The sequence continues at coordinate 131,238,946 of CM068959.1, read as the reverse complement.
GCATGAGAGAGAGGGGCGAGAGAGGAGAGGGCAGAAGAGAAGAGGGCGCGAGAGATGAGAGGGGCGAGGAGAGGGCAAGAGAGGGGGATAGAGAGGGGGGAGAAGTGTGAGGAGGTGGTTGAGAGAGGGTGCAGGGTGTTGAGGAGGTTGGTGAAGAGAGGTGGTGAGAAGGTGGTGAGAGAGCAGTGGTGAGAGAGGTGGTGAGAGAGTGGTGTAGAGTGGGAGAAGGTGGTGAGAACGGTGTGAGAGAGGTGAAGAGGGGGGAAAGAGGGGGGAGAAGAGGGGGAGGAGGAGAGGGGGAGAGAGAGAGGCGAGAGAGAGGGCGGGAGAGAGGGCGGGAGAGAGGAGATGAGCGAGCGAACCAGGGAGGGAGAGAGGGGGAGAAGAGGGGCGTCACATTCTTCTTTCTTCGTTTGATATGACGTCACCCCCCGCCCAATTGACGTGTGGGTGACCTTGAGTATGTTTTCCCAGTGTTTCCCAAGATATGCCATTATATACTGGTCGATCTAATTGAAACAATGCCCCAAATCCATCGTTCATTTATCTGCGAGAGCGAAGGAACGAAGCTGCACATACTGGCACGCACCTACGGGCCCGCACTAGTATGACACAAATGTACCCATCTCCAGTGATGGGAAAAGCAGGTAAATCTACCTGTCCCCAGTGACGGGAAAAGTTTAAGTTAATTGAGCAATTTAAATTATTTCATGGACTTTAAAAAGGTGAATTGTGTTGCACTCAAAAAATCCGGCCTTTTCAAATTTGAGACCAATTGGTCATATTGTTTGCCAAAAATTGCTATATTGGTCACTTTGGCCTCAACTTGTGAGCTCAAAATGGCTCCTGAGGCCACATAGCCCATATTACTTCCCACACAAAGTTGTAGCTGTACCCAGTGTGACCACTCCTTGGCTTTTTTCACAAGATCTTGGCTATTCGTTGTTCACCTTGGCGTCTTAGTTTTCTATAGGTTTCCTTGGCATATAGGTTTTCTATTATCATCGCTTTTCCGAAACCTTGTGAATTCTTGGCTTTTTTCATTGGCTCACCTTGGCATTTATGAAAATGAGGAGTGGTCACACTGGCTGTACCTAAAGTACAGAGTTTGTAACTTTAATGATGCGGCCATGCATAAGGAACAGGCTCAGAGAGAGAGAGAGACAGAGAGACAGAGAGACAGAGAGACAGAGAGACAGAGAGACAGAGAGACAGAGAGACAGAGAGACAGAGAGACAGAGAGACAGAGAGACAGAGAGACAGAGAGACAGAGAGAGAGAGAGAGAGAGAGAGAGAGATTAGATTACAACCACAAAGTATACTGGTGATAACTTGTGAATAAATTATACTCACAATGTCGATTAAAATAGTGAGGGAAAAAGGATTTTACAACATACAAACAGTACATACAGTGCCTACAAAGTATAGAAAGTCTACAACCCCTTTTAATATTTTCACCTTTTATTGCCTTACAGCCTGGAATTAAATTTCATTAAATCAGACTTTTTTCCAAAATTATTTACACATCGTAACCCATAACTTCCAAGTGAAAAATAAATTTTACAAATTTCAGAAAATTAATTAAAAACACAAAACTGGAATATCTTGGTTGGATAAGTGTCCACCCTCTTGAGTTGATACTTCGTGGAAACACATTTGTCAGCAATTACAGCTGTGAGTCTTTTAGGATAGGTCTCTACCAACTTTGCACACCTTGATTGGGTAATATTTGCCCATTCTTCTGCAAAATACTGTTCAAGGTCAGTCAAGTTGCGTGGGGAGCGTTGATAAACAGCAATCTTCAAGTCATGCCACAGATTTTCGATTGGATTTAGGTCAGGGCCACTCAAGGACATTTATCTTTATGTACTTTTGCTACTCCAATGTAGCTTTGGCTGTGTGCTTTGGGTCGTTGTCATGCTGAAAGGTGAACTTCCGCCCCAATTTCAGCTTTCTTGGAGAGGGCAGCAGGTTTTCCGATCGGATTTTTCTGTATTTTCCTCCATCCGTTTTCCCTTCTATCCTGATAAGTGCCCCAGTTCTGCTGATGAGAAACATCCCCATAACATGATGCTGCCACCACCATGCTTCACAGTAGGGATGGTGTTCGTTGGGTGATGTGCTGTGTTGGGTTTGCACCAAACATAACATTTTGCATTTAGGCCAAAAAGCTTCATCTTGGTTTCTGGAGACCACAAAACGGTTTGCTGCATGGCTTCAGAAACTCCGTAGTGGAATTTTTTGCATCCCTTAAACGGGATTCAAGGCAGGCTTTTTTTTGAGTAATGGCTTCTTTCTTGCCACCCAACCATACAGGCCAAACTTGTGGAGTGCTTGGGATATTGTTGTCACATGCACATAGTGACCAGTCTTTGACATAAAGGCATGCAGCTCTTTCAACGTTGACATTGGCCTCTTGGTGGCCTCTCTGATCAATCTCCTCCTTGCTTGGTAATCCAGTTTGGAGGGACGGCCTGATCTAGGCAGGGTCTTGGTGGTAACATATGCCTTCCAAGTCTTAATGATCGTCTTGACTGTGTTCCAAGGGATATTCAAGGCCTTTGAAATATTTTTTATATCCATCCCCTGATCTGTGCCTTTCCACAACTTTATCCTGGGGGTCTTTTGAAAGCTCCTTGGTGCTCATGGTTGAGTCTTTGCTGTGAAATGCACTACCCAGCAGAGGAAACCTACAAGAACGGATGATTTTATTCTGAAATAATCAGAATCACTACAATTTAACACAAGTGGAGGCCAATTAACTTGGTGTGTATTTTGAATTGTGATGGTTCACCTGAGCCTAATTTACAATTGCTGTTATCAGGAGGGTGGACACTTATCCAATCAGATATTCTAGTTTATATTTTTAATTAATTTTCTGAAATTGTAGGATTGTTTTCCCATTGGAATTTGTGAGTTACTTTGTGAAGACAGGAGCATTTATACGCAAAGAGACATATCCAGATGCAAGAATACTTCGTGGCAAAATAGTGCCATTTTGGTCATCACACCTGTAGTTCTTATTTATTACTTAATCAGTTCCCAGGGTAGTAATTAATTTTCAAAGAACAATCTTCTTCTTGCATAAGCAGCTTGGCTGCCAGGTTGCTATCATTTGTTGGGGTGCACTGACTATGCGCTGATGCAGTGCCACTAACCAGTACATGTACTCATTTCACGACCTCGGAAGGATGACAGCTGAGTAACCCCACCTGGTATTAATTCAGCAGCTAACAGTGCTCAAACTCAGGACCCTAAGATCCCAAGCCAGCACCCTAACCACTAAGCCAACACCAGGCTTCTTTCAAAGTGCAATGACATCCTCATGTTCTATATCTGATATGTGAGAATCATTCCGAAAGCTCTCTCATCTGGCTTGTAATGTTTTAAGTTAAAGGTATACGTGATTGTGTGTAGTCTCACTGTTACTCCGCGCATGCGAAGCGAAAAGCGGGGTGAAGCAATCGGTCGACTTCTGTCTGTCCATCCATTCGTCTACAAAAGTCAGTTTATAATTGAGGCACATTTATAATTTTATTGAATGTTATATTTTAAGCACGGACCTGCAGTTTAGCAGTCTTATGGCCCTGAATTCATCCCGATCACGCATGCGCAGAGAGGAGAGTGTGTTTTTTTTTACTCTGTCTGTCTGTCTGGCAGTGAAACAAAATTGAAAATCATTCAAAACAGGAAACTTACTGTTTACAAGGATGTTATAAAGGACACAAACAACAGGCACGAAAGACTAATATAACGTGGCAAAATAAGATGGTGCAATCGACAATGACCTGTCTGACAGCCACTGCGTCAATGGCGGTAAACTTCCCGAATCAATTTATCGACAACACTTTAAGTTTACAAGCTTTATTTTATTGTAAATTTCATTATATACTTGAACACTGTAGAACACGAATCGCTTTCTTATTGCTTCGAAGAACCTCCAGTTTTGCGGTACTTGGACATATTAAATAAGGTGGTGTACAAGACACTGCTTCAACGGAGCTAAACTTCCAGATTTTTTTTATACGACCTTTAAAATTATTTTATTTCAATCGATTTATATAATCGAACACTGTATGGGGTAAGGTGTTCCACGAACTCTTTAGTTAACCGATACGTCTGCTGTCTATCCAGTTTCTCACACTGTTTTGTTTCAGACGAATCGCAATAAACGAATGTGGTGCCAAGCATGTGGTTGTGGCGCAAAACTTCAGGAACGAAGACATCCGGTTCTCATTCATTTAATGGCGACGCAGAAGAAAAATGTGAATGAAATCTATCGATAAATTTTTTTTTGCAATTCTTCTTTCCAGTTGTCCGCACTCGAGAACTGTTCAGTGACGGTTATCATTCTTTCTGGGGGCAATGGGTCATGTTCAGGCCTGCCTTTCCACTCGTTGAAGCAAGGACAATGTCACTATTTATACCAACGTTTAGTTCCACATCGGCACATCACAATTAAACGACCTGCGACAGAATATGGAATACCTAAGTTAACAGTGGCATTGCATTGTCACCGAGGATCTGGGTGAGGGGGGAAATAAAGGCGATAGCAAAATGGCTACCACACATCCTCACTGAGGAACAGAGGCCAAAACAGCACACGGCACAGTCAACAACATGTTCGGCGTTTTTGTGTCGGAAGGCAACACCATCGGAATGCATCGTTGCTGTGCAAGTGAAACCTGGTGCCACAGCTATGAGCCAGAATTGAAGTCTCGTGCAGTACAAAAGGCCGATTTATCTGCACCCAAAAAAGGCCGTACACCAACAAAGGAACGCCACGGCGCTCCACATCAATTTTTACAACCACATTGAAATTTTGCTAAACAGGGAAGTTCCACAGGGAACATCTGAGACCTGCAATGTATGTACAAAGAGCGTCGAGCTCTTGTTAGAGCGCCGTGTTCCTCCATGACAATGTTGCACCGTACGTGAAGTGCAACGTTTGTAGCCTGTTGGAGTCCTGGGAGTGGGAGGTTTCACTGCGTCCACCGTATTCACCACATTCAAGTCCATGCGACTTCCACAAATTCCCCAATTAAAATTTAAATGTAGCTTAAGTGAAGAAGATTGGCATCTGCTGAAGAGATAGGTAAACACGGCCACCGGCCACGTGCATTGCATTCAGGACACTTCGGAAGGATGATCTCTGTGCTGGGATCAAAGATGATCTGCTTTTACTGCAGGTTAAAGTGCATGGAAAAGGATGGACATTTTGGAGAATAATGCGAGATGAATAAAATTTGTTACTGGGACTACATCTACAATGTAGGTTGTATTTTAGCACTTTTGGGAGGACCCTTGTATGTAGAAGCTCCGCAATGAGCCTTACATCAATAAAATAAAATAAAAACTCGAGAGTTCATAGAACACCTTACCCCAAGCAGTCTTGACACGCAAGGACGTGGGCAGGATATATACGAGCAGCAAATTTGATTGCACGATGTAAACGATGATTTGAAAGGCCATGATTTGTCGAGATGATTAAAAAGGCCGTAATATTTTGTCCAGGTACTGCTAAATGAAAGGTTTTTGAAAGGGCCAAAAAAAATGATTTCTGTTCTACAGTGTTCAAGTTTATTAATTATTATTTTAAAAATCGTTATACATGGTCTTGGCTCATGGAAGAGCTTGGCTACAGAAGAGAACAGGGCATGACATAGCAAAGGGAACAGCAGGAGAAAGAGGAAACAGCAATAGTAGGGTGGAGGGAGAAGGTAGACAGACAAAGAAGTGATACAGGTAACAATGGGGGTTAGGGAAGAACTCAAATGGTGGACAAGATGGATACATAAGCAAAATTTTGGAGGGGCGGGGGTGCTTTAACGGGTGTAGAAAAGATCGTGGCTTTGGATGGGGGATGACGTGAGATGGTGGTGAACAGCGCTCTTGAAGACCGAGAGGGAACAATGAGATCGAAGAGAGAATGAAAGGTGGCTCCACAGGTGGGAAAAGAGAGGAATAAATGAGTGGACGTGGGCAGTGGTTATGGGTTTAGGCAGTTTCACTCAGAAGCGGTTGCTGGTGGACCGCGTGCATCCTGCAGATACTTTTGGGGGAGACAGAGCATGGAGAGGGCATCGGGTGCAATTCCAGAAATGAGGAGGAAGAAGACAGAGAGACTACCGACCTGTTGACGAAGGTAAAGTGATACATGCCCATCGACTCAGCTTCATCCCGAGAGATTCCAATGATCTTGAAGGCCTTGGTTTCCATGGCGTCAAGCTGGGAAAGATGCGAGGCAGGAGGGCCAGCCCAGAGCAGAGAGCAGTACTCCATCAAGCCGCGGATGAAAGTCTTGTAGGTGGATAGGAGCTCAGGTGTGCCAAGGATTGAAATAAAATAAAGATTTTAAAGTTGAAGAAAAAAATTCTGGAAGTTTACCGCCAATGGAGCCCTGTCTTTTACACGATGTTATTTAACACGTTACATTAGTTCTCCATGCCTGTAGTTTGTGTCCTTTATAACATCCTTAATAACAGTAAGTTTCCTGTTTGGAATGATTTTCAATCTTGTTTGACTGCCAGGCAGGCAGAAAAGAGTAAACATAGGGTCAATTCCCCTGGGCACTCACCTGGTAGCGGCTGGATAAGACAACCAGGGAACCACTGGTCAGCATGGATAACCCGCAACATATGTAACGGAGAAGAAAGTAAATACCTATGGATATTTCTTTTTATGAAGTGAACAAACTTTGGTGGCATCATGGGTGATAAAGGTTGTGGTCAAGTTTCCTCGGAATTGCATGTGTCGTTTCCAAGAAGAAGTTGAAAGTACTTGTGGACGGACGGACGGACGGACGACATGCCATCCCATAAGCTCCCTGGAACGTAGTTCCAGGTGAGCTAAAATATTATCTCACTCCTCTCTGTGCATGTGTAATCGGTCCAAATTCAGAGTTAAAACTACAGGTAGCTTAAGTGTTTTGTTTTCCTGATTTGTGTTCAAAATATAACATCCAATTGAAATTAAATTGTTTCTCGATCATAAACTGACGTTCGCAGACAGACAGACAGAAGTGAAGCAATTGCTTACCCCACCCCAACCCCCCCCACCCCCCGCTTTTCACTTCGTGTGTGTTGGGTAACTAAAAATATACACAAAATGTAATTGCTCCTTCAAGAGCAGTGACCTCGCTCCAAGGGCACAAATAACCTGAAATGCTCAATCATGATTAGACAATTTGGCGTAAGATAGAAATTGCCACAAAGCCAGGTTTGTCATTTCAACGACATGCTTTCATCAGGACATCCTGCTTTATTACCAAGGTAACATTGCAGATACAATCAGGTAAATTAAAGGTCATGGACATTGTGAAATGTATTTCATTATTCTTTGAACACATCAATGTCAAGGAGGCTATATGGTTTGTTATTCCATTATGACCTTGGAGTAACAACCTCTGACCTTGGAGTCAGCTACATGAATGTATGCACACTGGGGACCAGATAACCATATTACCGATATACTTGAACCCAAAGAAGATTAGCCAGTTCATTTCGAAACGACAGTAAAAAAAATCCTTTAAACAAGCAGCAAAGGTATAACACACTGGAAGTTATAATCTGATCATTGTGGTGGGATGAGGCCTACCTTGGCAGGCTCCAGTGCGAATGTTGGGAATGAATCCACGACGACAAGGATGTGGCTGGCTCGGGCAACCTTCACAGGGATGTCCCCAAGCCTGCCCGATGGTTGCACAACACAGCGTCTTTGTGCACACGATGCCGCTCACCTGGCTTTGGCACATCTGGTTGCTCACCTGCGTGTAGCAGGGACCTGTACGGTAGTCTGTGGTTGGGGGTGTGAATCGGAGGACATACAATTACTCCCTGGGCAACAGCATTCTTCACTGCCTTAGCACCACCCATGAGCTATCCTTGGATGGGATTGCATGTAAAAACCTAGGCATCAAGTCTGGACACCGATTAAAGAATACTTAAATGGATTTATTTATTTATTTTTTACTACATTATTTATCAATGGACTTCACACATTCATGACATTTCATTTCTTTTTGCGCACTCTCTCCTCCAATCGTCTCAATCCAATGAAAGCCCCAACCACCCCCTATTTGAATACGAGTCGATGCAAATATAGTTCCCTCTCCCCCGAAGTAAATTTATGCATCAAGCAGGTCTCGAGTCCTTCATACAATGTATTTTCAGAGTAATACTCGGGGGAAGATTGGCCCAACTCGATCAGAACTGACCGGCTGGCCAAGCCTGACGTTCGATTCAGGTTTGGGCAGGAATTTGTAATTTGTTCAGAGTGCCGGTGATGGCTCGCCTCTTCTCCACGAAGGACACCGTGGGATCGTTAACGTCCGCCAACGAATGCCAGCACATTGGACGTCCAGTTTAACGTCCATCCAAGGGACGGCGCACACATTGACGAATCGCCCAACCTGTGAAACACCGGGATGACAGTTTATAGCCGGGTCGGGATTCAAACCCAGGCTAGACAGCTTAGAGCTGAATGTGCCATCCTGCCAGCCCCAGCGAGCCGACACCAAGATTAATGAAATAAATGACAAGCAATTCAGAACAATGACGTTTGATTCAACTTACAACCAAAGCAAACTTCTGGATCATACTCCAAAACAAGAGGCAACATCAGATTTCCTGAAAGCAATGGCGTCTAACAATAATATGGACGAAGTACCGGCCGATGAGAGTGTGTTCGCTGAGGAGGCCACGCGGCCGCCATATTGGGACTTCCCACCGACCGAAAGTTCCATAGTAAACAACGTGCAAAAAATATTTCAACACCACAATCGTTTTGCATTCTCCCTCTGCATAACAATTGCTGTTTACTAATGAAATATGCAACGAACATACGATGGCAATGTGCGTGCAGCCCTGAAAGTTGTGGTGAGTACCAAGATGGTGGCCAGTGACTTCAGTTTTTTTTTCAGCAAACCAGTGATATTTAGATCAGTGAGGTAAACCCCAAAACAGGTGTACATTTCAATCATTATCTTGGTCATCTGAAGGTTCTTAAAGTTCTACAGTCGTCTGAAGGTTATTAAAGGTCGAAAGGTCATTGTGCGCACACCTTGTGAGCTCTACTGATTGGTATGACATGAAGATATTTATGATACAAGTGACGGTGTAGGTTTATAGTGTATGATTAGCAGCAATCCTGCTTGATGTCATGGTTACATTTTTAAATTATTTACCATGGAGTATTACTTTTTACTCCTCTCATCACAGGAACATCGCTGGAGAGTTTCGACTGATCGACATTGAGTGACCTTGTTTTGCCCCACATCATCCATGATTGGAGTCAGAGAGAGGTGGAGGAGAGTCAGAGAGAGGTGGAGAAGAATCAGAGAGAGGTGGAGAAGAGTCAGAGAGAGGTGGAGAAGAGTCAGAGAGAGGTGGAGGAGAATCACAGAGAGGTGGAGGAGAGTCAAAGAGAGGAGGAGGAGAGTCACAGAGAGGTGGAGGAGAGTCACAGAGAGGTGGAGGAGAGTCAGAGAAAGGTGGAGGAGAGTCAGAGAAAGGTGGGGGATAGTCAGAGAGAGGAGGAGGAGAGTCACAGAGAGGTGGAGGAGAGTCAGAGAGGGATGGAGGAGAGTCAGAGAGAGGGGGAGGAGAGTCACAGAGAGGTGGTGGAGAGTTAGTGAGAGGTGGAGGAGAGTCAGAGAAAGGTAGAGGAGAGTCAGAGAGGGATGGAGGAGAGTCACAGAGAGGCGGAGGAGAGCCACAGAGAGGCGGAGAATCACAGAGAGGTGGAGGAGAGTCACAGAGAGGTATAGGAGCAGAAAGGCATGGGATGGGAAAGACAGCCAATCAGTTTATTTTCTCTCCTTAATGTAATCCACTAAGAGAAACTGCAAACTAATAGTATTGTAATAAATTAAACAACTTGGACACTTTGTCCCATTTTAAGTTAAAGGAATTTAATGAAAACAGACATTGAGGCTTATGGAAAAGCTGAATGATGATAGAGGGGTGATACTGATACAGCAATGGAGTGGGAGTTATCATACAAAGGAAGATGGAGAAATGGTGAAGGAAGGAACGCATACAGACAGGACAAGGGAACCGAGTAGGCCGAGTAGACAAGGAATAAGGAAACAGACAAGAAAAGCAGACACACAGGGTCAATGTGGAAAGGTGCACATGGACTTGTGAGTAGAGTTTGTGAGAACAGAAAAGATCAGGAGTTAAGATGAGTGGTTAGGGCTGCATTTGGGTGGGGGGAGGGGGGGGGGGGTAACAAGGTTTGGGTTGCCAGCTGAGTGAATGTGGCCTATCCAGGTCAAGAGGTTTGAACGACCTGTAGAGGCATTTTGTTTAACCTTTTTAATGTTGTTGTGTCAGTTGTTGTGATCGGTCAGTTCATAAAGGTTTGGGGTAAAAGTGTCCCCCAAAAAAGGTTATTTGTTTGTGAAAGTGACAGAACTTTACGGTGATATAGGTGTCATTGTCCCAGAATACCCCACCCACCCCCCCTGTTTTTTTCTTTTTACAAGTCATGGGTATTACATATTCATGATAACCGACAACAGTACTACTTATTACATATCAAAGACATCAGACTGGTGCATTACATTCAGAAAACTGCCAGTTTGATTCCGACCCCAGTTGATTCATACCAAAGACTTTTAAAAATGCTACTTGCTGTTTCTTCGTCTGACGTTCAGCATTTAGAGGATAAGAGCGTGGGAAAGAGAGAGAGAGAAGAGGGAAGAGAGAGAGAGAGAGAGAGAGAAGAGAGAGAGAGAGAGAGAGAGAGAGAGGAGGAGAGGAGAGAGGAGAGAGAGAGAAAGAGGAAACCAAGAGAGAGAGAGAGGAGAGGAGAGGAACCAGAGGAGAGAGAGAGAGAAAGAGAGAGAGAAAGAGAGAGAGAACCAGAGAGAGGAACCAGAGAGAGAGGAGGAGAGAGAGAGAGAGAGAGGAAACCAGAGAGAAGGGAGAGAGGGAAAGAAGAGAGAGGAGAGAGGGAAAGAGAGAGAGAGAGAGAGAGAGAGGGGAGAGAGGAGAGAGAGGAGAGAGAGAGAAGAGAGGAAGAGAAGAGAGAGAGGAGAGGGAGAGAGAGGGAGAGAGAACAGAGGGAGAGAGAAGGAGAGCAGAGGGAGAGGGAACGAGAGAGGGGGAGAGAGGAACCAGAGAGAGAGAGAGGAGGAGAGAGGAACCAGAGAGAGAGAGAGAGAGAGAGAGAGAGAGAGAGGAGAACCAGAGGGAAGAGAGGAACCAGAGGGAGAGGGGGAGAGGGGGAGAGGGGAGAGGGGGGAGGGGAGAGGGGGGAGAGAGGAGAGAGAGAGAGAAGAGAGAAGAGAGAGAGAGAGAGAGAGAGAGAGAGAGAGAGAGAGAGACAGAGAGAGAGACAGAGAGAGACAGAGAGAGACAGAGAGAGACAGAGAGAGAGACAGAGAGAGGAGACAGAGAGAGAGACAGAGAGAGACAGAGAGAGACAGAGAGAGACAGAGAGAGACAGAGAGAGACAGAGACAGAGAGACAGAGAGAGAGACAGAGAGAGAGAGAGAGAGAGAGAGAGAGAGAGAGAGAGAGAAGCGGTCACAAAGATCACCGGTACTCAGAGTGCACCAGGAAGTTACATCACTCCCCCGAAGGTCAGCAGCTATGTTTTTCTGATGTCCTGCCCGGTGTCATCTCACGTATATGTCTGCAGGTGTCCATGTGACTTCTGTAATGACTCCTCCATGAGCCTTAGTCCATATGAAAAAAAACCCCATGATAATCTCTGACTTACTCCACCATCGGCTTTGCTCAATTAATCCAATTATACGCAAGGGTGCTTTAACTCTCGCAAAAGTTTTCTGGAGAAACGCACGGCAAAAAAATATTGCCAACATATCAATGTTGTTAAAAGGGGCAATCACACCTGTGCCACCAAACTTTCTACGATCACTTTTGCAAACAGGTAACCCTTTGTTTAGGAGACACTTTTACCCAAGAACTCGACAAGCACGTCACTGTGCTCCTGCGTAATGTCAAAGGAGATTCCTGTTCGGGCAATATTTCTCCAAGTTCTGATGCAAAGCCATGACAAGCACACCTGAAAGGTGGATTGACTTATGTTTGTAGAAGATAGCAGTCTTAAATGAGGTGTAATGAGAGTAGAGTGAAGTCCTTCATTCTTTTTAAAACTGCCAATTGTAAATGACAATGGGTTTCACGAAATATTATTTCTCAAACTAGTTCATTGTTGACAAGGAATCAAAAGGAACTTCAACACAGGAAGCAATTCGGCACGTCAGGCCTGCCACCACCTTCCCAGGGAGACCTTTCCTTGCATTAATTACTCTCGGAGTGAAACACCCCCGTCTTAACGTGGAATCAAATCTCCTCTTATTTACTCTCAGGCACCTGACATACCCTCATTTTAGCTCGTACATGAGCCTCGACTTGACATACAACAAATAAATAAAGAAATAAATAAAGAAATAAATAAAAAGGCGATGACCCCTGGCACTATCACTGTCTATTCCACTGAAAGAAAACTCTTCTACACTTATTCTGTCTTTACCCTTCGTTATCTGAAACATCTCCATCAGTTTCCCCTCTCAGTTGCCTCCTTTCTAATGTTATAAAGTCCTGTCTCCTTCAGCCGCTCCTCGTAGCTCAGTCAAACTAGGCCCAAAATCAATCTAATCACTCTTGGCTGAACCTTCTCGAATGAGGCTCATGGACGTCCTTCCTCAGATGTGGTGAACAAATTAGCTGCACACAATATTCGAGATGAGGCCTTTCTAAGTTCCTTTACAGAGTTAACACGACCCCGTTTGATTTAGAATTTATCCCCCGCCGAATACAACCGGAAACCCTATTAGCGTTAACCGACAGCTGTAAGGTAACTGAGCCGTCTGCTTACCTTCCGCACATCATTATCCTGCCTCACGCATTATATCGTGTCTAGTTTCATCGTTCTTACCCATTCCCTGCACCTTACACATCCTCATGTTCAACTGCATCTGACTGTCTTGTACCCTGTCTATTAAAGTGTCGAGAATTTCCTGGATCTGATGAAAAAGTCCAGACACACTACGTCCACTGCACATCCCTCATCCACCCAATCAGAAACTGCCTCATAAAACTGCAAAACCTTTGTTAATACGTGACCTCCCTTTAATAAATCCGTGCTGACTACTTTTAGTTAGTTGTAATTTATTTGAATGGTTCCCGCTATCTGTTCCTTATTTAACGTCTCCAACATCTTTCCCGTCACTGAAGTCAAACTAACAGATCTCCAGTTCCCCAATTGCTCGCTGGATCGTATGTTCAATAATTAAATAAAAGTGGAACATTTGCCACTCTCCAATCCTCCGCTACCTGTCCTGATACCAATGAGCTGGAAAAGATATCTGTTAACATTTCGCTTACCTGCTCTGCCACGTCTCTCAAAACTCTTCGACGCGTATTATCTGGCCCAGGAGCTTTCCGAGATGTTTCTTCACGTCCTCCGCTCCTTCACCATGGATCTCCTCTCAAAACCCTTACCCACCTCACGTCGAGATTATTTCAGATATTGGTAAATCATTTCACTGTTTTTGCGTAAATTTTGAAGCAAAATAACAATTTAGTAAGCTTGCTTGCTCTCACTTTCATCACTAACAAGAGAGAGTTCATTGGACATATCACCCCATTATATATATATATATATATATATATATATATATATATATATATATATATATACTACCAGTCGAAAGTTTGAGAACACCCTCATTTTTCCAGTTTTTCCATTTAAGCAGTTCAAGTCCAGTGAATAACCTGAAATGGTACAAAGCCAAGCGGTAAAGTTACCAAAAACTGAAAAATAATGTAAATTTCAGAGTTTTTACAAAAGGCCCTTTTCAGGGAACAAGTAATGTGGGTCAGCAACTGCAGCTGTTCTGCAGCAATGGAAGTAAATTAAGCCTTGAAAGTTGATGCAAACAATTCCTACAGGTGTCTCAACTTTTGTTGATTAGTTACAAACCCTCTGTCTGTGTAAAAGCAGTGTTGGAACAGACTGTGTTGCTACACCCTTTGAAGCATTATTTGGACAATATTGCACTTCAGGAAGGAGTATATTGCTATCATAATGGCGAGAAAAAGACAATTAACAAAGGAAGACAGACAGACCATGATAACCCTTAAAAGTGTACGTCTTTCCTTTAGAGAAATTGCAAAGTAAGCCAAGGTGTCAGTGAGTACAGTTTCCTACACGATAAAAAAGGCACTTGAAAACTGGAGGAAACTCTGACAGGAAGAGGTCTGGCACACTCAAAGCCACAACACAATCAGAAGACAAGTTTCTGAGAGTCAACAGCTTGCGTGATAGGCGGCTCACAGGACAGTAGCCTCAAGAACAGCTTAACACTGGTCGAAGTAAGGAAGTCTCAGTTTCAACTGTGAAGAGAAGACTTCGAGCTGCAGGTTTGACAGGTCGAGTGGCAGTAAGAAAGCCATTGCTAAGATGGTAAAATAAGAAAAAGAGACTTGCCTGGGCCATGAAGCACCGCCAGTGGACGACTGAAAACTGGAAAAAAGTCTTACGGACCGATGAATCAAAATTTGAAATCTTCGGTTCATCACGCAGGGTTTTTGTACGCAGTCGAGTAGGCGAAAGGATGGTTCCTCAGTGTGTGACACCCTGTCAAACATGGAGGAGGAAGCGTGATGATCTGGGGCTCTTTTGCTGGATCCAGTCAGTGACTTGCACAGAGGGACTGGCACCCTGAACCAAAAGGGCGACCACAGCATTTTTCAGCGCCATGCAATAACCTCTGGTCTACGCCTGGTTGGTCAGGGGTTCATCCTTCAGCAAGATAATGACCCAAAACATACCTCCAGGCTATGTCAGAACTACCTCAGAAGAAAAGAACAAGACGGTAGGCTTCAAATCATGGAAAGGCCAGCACAGTCTCCAGACTTAAACCCCATCGAGCTGGTTTGGGATGAACTGGACAGAAGGGTGACAGCAAAGCAACCTACAAGTGCAACATATTTTTGGGAACTTCTGCAACAGTGTTGGGAAGAACTTTCCGAACAATATTTGATTTCCATTATTGAAAGAATATATATATACACACATATATCATCTAGCCAGTCACATTAATCACCTCCTGCATTAACCCCTTCCTGCAGTTTATTATTTATCAAGTGTTGATCTGAATGGATAAATGTTAGAGGCCATCAACACATAACTATGGACAGATAGAATGGAAGAACGCAAGATGGGATTAACTCAGGAACAATCCATTGATAGGAGATTAGGATGAGCACCGCAGTCTGGACTGATGACCCTGCGGTCCACCTTTTGAGGACCCTTGGTTTAGCAGTACTTGGACAAAATATTATGGCATTTTACGTCATTACGACCAATTTTTGGTTGCCTGGCAATATCGTGTATGTTGTTATGTAGCAATTCATACAATGGTCAACTTTTCATATAGAATCTGGAAACTTGTGTTTTTTCACTTCCTAAAATCACATAGGACTACAAATCAGCTGTTTCCAATTTTTCCAAACATTGCTAATGACAAAAATCCAAGATGGCGGCCAGCGAGTGACGAAAATCGATACACGGTACACCCAACACAGCCCGACCAGCATCATAATAGATGGCATGGCTCTCGTACAGGAGATGGTTGTCTACAAAAGTCAAATTAAAACCTGTAAAGTCTGTTGGACTGCTTATTCGAAGTGTTGATGGTAAATCGGTTTGGTTACATGGATGCATACCTAGTATTTGACAACTAGAGCATCATTAATTCGCTCAAGGACAGAACCAGACAGCTTCGTACGGCAGGGAGAACACAGGACAAGGGGTATAAAGTAGACGATACTACATGCATTAAAGACTTCAAGTCATTTCTGAGCACTAAGGAAACAAAAGCCAATCTTGTGTTGTATCTTGCACAAAAAGCTGTTCGATTGTGCAAAGTGCCGATCACCACACACACCCAGAAAGGCGTCCTTTCTTCCCAGCCAAACATGGTGAGCATTCCGAGTACACAAGAGGAAGCTGATACACTGTTGATCTTGTATGCAGTGGCAGCGAGTCATCTGGGCAATACTGTGCAACATATTCTTGTGATACTGATGTGCTAGTGCTTGCTCTGCGAAGAGTACCTGATCTGAAGCCGGACAGTGTTATCATCATGGGCACTGGAGATGGACGACCAAAAATCAAACTCAAGCCCATCTATGTTGCTCTCGGTGCAGAAAGAGCAGCAGCATTGCCAGGATTGCATGCACTCACTGGTAGTGATACCACTGGTCACATCAAAGGAAAGGGGAAGTCATATGCTTCAAAGTCTTCATGAAAGCAGGCGAAGATGTTATCTGTGCTCTTGCTGGACTTGGTGTTGGAGTGTACCCATCACCAGGGGTGTTGTCTGGATGTGAAAAGTTGTGTGTCAGCTGTTCAACTCTGGTTTGCATCAGCCAAGGCACTGAGGTGGCACATGTTCAAGCAGCTGAAGGGTAACCAAGGTGTGGAGAAGCTACTTCCGACTCAAGGATACTGACTCAATCACTGAGCATATATTGCGCGCACACCTACAAGCCAACATATGGTTGCAAGACTTAGTAGCTGTACCAATTCTACTGGATCCTGTTACTCTGGGATGGCGACAACTGGAGGACGGCCACTATGTCCCAGTTGTCTCAAAAGTTCCAGCAGCACCGGAGGCTGTGGTGAACTTGTGAAGCGTTCCTGTGTCGCCAGTAAGTGCAGTGGACGGTGCTCTTGTAAGGCACATAATCTAGCCTGTACAGAGCTCTGCAAGTGTGAAGGAGCTGAGGACACATGCAACAATGTCGCAATTGATGAGAATTCAAGCGATGACGAGGAAAATGAGGACTTGGATGACTAAATAATTATATATGCCTAAGCATCTTTGTGTTTTGTATTTGCACATCCATTCAAATTGTATGTTCTCAGTACTACAGAACGTCCTTTTTGTGCATATTTGGCTGTCATCTTTTGGGGGGTTCGTAAATAATGCCTAACTGGGTTAAATTTAGCTGAACAGAATATTTTTTTATCATCTCTGAATGTGCTATAATGGGTAAAATATGGCGATTTCTCAAATTTTGGATTTTGGTGACTGCTTATGAATAAAAAAATTGTAAACAGCTGTTTTTGTGTTCACTGCAAACATAGGAAGTGAAAAATTACAAGTTTTCAGATTCTATATGAAAAGTTGACCAAATTACACAATGACGTACACTAATGCCAGATACCTCCTCCCTCCCCTCCACCTCCTCCTCTCACCTCATCACACCCCATCCCTCCAAACTCCCACCCCACCCCTTCCCCTCACTCCTCCAATCTCCTCCCACTATCTGTCTACAGCGTTGCAAAGTCAATTACACTGAGCTGTTGACTATCTCCATGGCTTTTCATCCGTTAACCACTTGCCAAGCCAGCCGTTCCTTATCAACGATGTTTCCAGCGATTTATAGGCATGAAGGTCAGAGATCAGCGATGTATACAGCAATTCGTAGGTAATGAAACTCTATCGTACAAAAACCGTTACGACCTGTTCCAAGGCAAGCCATTTTTGATTCGGCCCAAACAAAATGGCGGACAAAGACTCCTGCGAGGTGGATGCGGGCTAACCAAGGGTAAGCCTGTTTTTGGTTTTAATTATCTTCAAAAGGGTTGTTCAAATTTACCCAAAAATCTAGTTTTCACTCATGCATTACCTTGGAGTTCTCTTACCATGCGTGCAAAATTTCAGGTTGCTAGTTTCATGATTTTGGAGTTATGGAGGAGACACAAACTGACACACGGAGACACAAACTGACACACACACACACACACACACACACACACACACACACACACACACACACACACACACACCACACATTATTATAGATTATCGATTTGATTTAATATGACTCGTTCATCACCTTTATATTAGGAAGCACATGACCCTCTTTATATAGGTACCAATCACAAAATTAGTGAAACTGGTCATTGACACCGACTACATTTCCTAAACATGCCGCTGTGTGAAGCGACATTTATCGAAATTTTGAACTTTCTTATCAACACTTTCAGAGTTATTGGATTCATATGATGCCGGCATTGCAAGCTGCTGTAAGCCTCATTTGATGTCACAGCATTGCATGCCTAAATGTCAAATATTTTCACCACACAAACACTTCTCCACCCTCCTCCCTCCTCCACCACCCACACTAACCTTGGGCAGTACCCATCTTATCATGATGGACCGGTAGTCGCAGTTCTACACCTCTATGTTCTCTGTGACCTTGGTGAACTGCTATGGGTATCAAATGATGCTGTGGTATTACGTGCCTATCGTTTGAAATATTTTCGGCGCGCACCTACTCCGCCTACCACCCCCGCCCACCCCCATCTTCACCAACCACAGCAGTGTTCCTTTGTGCTCGTGCAATCATGAATGTGGACGGACATGCGCCTGCGCATGCCTGGTGTTGGCTTAATGGTTAGGGTGGTGGGCTTGGGATCCTCGGGTCCTGAGTTCAAATCCCGCTCTGCTATTAAATTAATACAAGGTGGGGTTGACTCTGCAGGTCATCCTTTCGAGTTCAGCAAAATGAGTACCAGCTTACTGGGATGATTGAGCTATTCGAGTATCCCGTGTTGGAGAGGCGACCCGTCCAGTATTGTGCCCAATAGCCCAGGAGACTGCTTAGGCAGCACCAACGCTCTGCACGAAGTATGGTCCCAATGGAATGGATGGATGCGCCTGCATCTCTTTATCTCCCCACATCGGCCTGATGGTGAGGTGACTTAGTGACTGCAGGGTAATGATGTTCATCAATTTTATTTAGTTGTTGCTGTAATACTCATACTGAACGACTCTCATTGCTCGAGATAAGAATATTAGCGGGGATGAGGAGCAAATAGACAGACTTTATGCACATATTAAATGGGTGGTGTCCACAGAATGTATATTTTACTTGTTTACAAGTGTCCTTGGTTGTGTTTAAAAAATGTCTTTGGCCCACAAGGTGCTAAGAAATTTTGGTTCTGGCCCACGATCAAAAAATATTTGGGGACCCCTGTGCGAAACGGAATGTTTTCGAAAGTGCGAAAAAGGTGATTTGTGTTCGACACTGTTTAAGTATATAATCCAATTTTAATAAAATTAAGATTTTTAAGGTTGTAGAAAAAAAAACATTCCTGAAGTTTACTGTCGTCGATGCGTCGTCATATACGCCACCTTATGTAACACGTTCCACGAGTTATTCGTGACTGTTGTTTGTGTCCTTTATGACGTCTTTAAAAACAGTAAGTTTTCCTGTTTGGAATGATTTTCTATTTTTTTTTTTTGACTGCCAGACAGACAGAAAGAGTAAAAACATGATCTCGCTTCTCTCTGCCGATGTGCGGATCGGGACAAATTCAGAGGCAAGTATGGTCAAACTGCAGGTTAATTTTCCGATTCATGATCCAATTTGCGTTCAAAATATAACATTCAATCCTGTTCAATAACACAATCCTGGACGGGTCGCCACTCCGACAGAGGACACCAGCAAGCTGGCACTCATTTTGTCGACCTCAGAAGGATGACAGGCAGAGTCAACCCCACCTGGTATTAATTCAACAGCCGAGCAGGATTTGAACTCAGGATCCTAGGATCCCAAGCCCACCACCCTAACCATTAAGGCAACACCAGGCATATATCATCCCCATTGTGCTCTAGCCTCAAAAAAAAACAAAGAACACCACTCAATTCCCACTGCAAACCTTGCTGCCCCCTTTCTGTTTAACTCGTGGCCATCAATCCGAAAACACTCGCTTTCATCGCAAGAAGATTCCTATTGGTTCCAAAACCTAAAACCTTCCTGCCCGCACCATTCTCCCAACCATAGATTGACATCTGTTGATCTACTCACATTATATATTTTGTTCCCATTCCCATTCTCAGAAGGATACCAGAAAACATGACATCACAACCCTATTATTTCGCTCGTCCACACAACATCCTGTACCCATTTTTCAAATCCTCCGAGGAAACTTCCCCTGTATCGTGCACAACAACCAACGTCCTCCTGCCATGATCCGACACAACGTCAACCAACCTTCCTTCAAAGTCCCTCACACCTGCTCCTGCCACACAACACAAAATCCGTCTCTAATCTTTTCTGCAGAATGAAAAAGCCACATTTTTAATTGGTTCATCAGCGGCAAGAAACATCTCCCTGGCCTCATCATTCCTGTCCATCTCAACCCCACTGCGGACACCCACCGCATCACTGACTGGATCACACCCGCACAACACCCTCTATTGCCACGCACAGTGTGACCACTTCTCATTTTCATAAATGCCAAGGTGAGCCTATGAAAAAAGCCAAGAATTCACAAGGTTTCGGAAAAGCGATGATAATAGAAAACCTATAGCCAAGAAAACCTATAGAAAACCAAGACGCCAAGGTGAACAACGAATAGCCAAGATCTTGTGAAAAAAGCCAAGGAGTGGTCACACTGGCCACGCACCCGCAGCACTCCCACCCACCGTACCTGCGCTGCCGTTCGCATCATCCTACTTTTATTATTTACTTTTTTTATTGGGACTTTTGGTTTTATTTTCACTTTTCATTTCATTTATGGTTTTTGTATTTACAAAAGTCTGTTTATATTATAAACAAACAGGTGGTGTATTTTGGGAGGAAGGTTGGTAGACCCCATTTTGGGCAAAAACGGTTTGGTTTCTTTCCATCTTTCAGTTGATAAAATCCAGTTTCACTCATCTCCTGATACAGATCAACACGAGCCTTCACAAACACCTGTATTCCATTGTATCTTCTGTTATCTCTTGGTTATTTTCAAAATAGCAACTTGCATCACCCATCAGTGAGGTTTTTTGTGTTCTCAAGTGACCATTTAACCCTTTGAACCATAGCAGCCGGTTTATGAGGCACTATTCAAAACTCTAATACCATCCCGAGCGGCCATTTACCAGCCCCGAGTCAAACCTCCACATACCTCGATGGCCAGTTTTGCAGCTGCCATTTAAACCTCCATATACCCGAGTAGCCGGTTTACCGGCCGCTATTTAAACCTCCATATACCTCGTGGCCGGTTTACCTGCCGCTATTTAAACCTCCATATACCCTCGTGGCCGTTTACCTGCCGCTATTTAAACCTCCATATACCCTCGTAGTCGGTTTACGGCCGCTATTTAAACCTCCATATACCCTCGTGGTCGGTTTAGCGGCCGCTATTTAAACCTTCATATACCTCGTGGCCGGTTTACCTGCCGCTATTTAAACTCCATATACCCTCGTGGCCGGTTTACCTGTCGCTATTTAAACCTCCATATACCCTCGTGTTGGTTTACCTGCCGCTATTTAAACCTCCATATACCTCGTGTCGGTTTACCTGCCTCTATTTAAACCTCCATATACCCTCGTGGCCGGTTACGGCCGCTTATTAAAACCTCCATATATACCTCATGGCCAGTTTACCGGCCGCTACTCAAACCTCCATATACCCTCGTAGTCGGTTTACCGGCCGCTATTTAAACTCCATATCCCCAAGTAGCCGGTTTACCTGCCGCTATTTAAACCTCCATACCCCCAAGTATCCGTTTACCGGCCGCTATTTAAACCTCCACATAACTCACGTCATGGCCGGTTTACTGTCGCTATTTTAACCTCCATATACCTCATGGTCGGTTTAACGGCCGCTATTCAAACTCCACATACCCTCATGGCCGGTTTACCTGCGCTATTTAAACTCCATTATACCCTCGTGGCCGGTTTACCTCGCGCTATTTAAACCCCATATACCCTCGTGGCCGGTTACCGGCCGCTATTTAAACCTCCATAATCCTCGTGACCGGTTTACCTGCCGCTAGTCAAACGTCCATCTACCCGAGTGGTCGGTTTACCTGCCGCTATTCAAACCTCCATATCCCCAAGTAGCCGGTTATCGGCCGCTATTTAAACCTCCAAATACCCTCTTGGCCGGGTTATCTGCCGCTATTTAAACCTCCCATATCCCCGAGCAGCGGTTTACCGGCCGCTATTTAAACCTCCATATACCCTCTGTGTCGGTTTACACGGCCGCTATTTAAACTCCATATACCCTCGTGGTCGGTTACCTGCCGCTATTTAATCACATAAACCTCGTGGCCGGTTTACGGCCGCTATTAAAACCTCCATATACCCTCAGGGCCAGTTTAATGGCACGCTATTCAAACCTCCATATACCCTCGTAGTCGGTTTACCGACCGCTATTTAAACCTCCATATACCCTCGTGGCCGGGCGCTATTCAAACCTCCATATACCCTCGTGGCCAGTTTAACGGCTGCTATTTAAACCTCCATATACCCTCGTGGCCGGC
>CM068959.1:131164971-131187396 GCA_035128595.1 Eptatretus atami | reverse complement strand
GCTTTGTCCCCCTCCCCCCACTCCCACACTCCCCCCACAGGATCTAAAACTCATTAAAAGGAGTTTCCCTGGAATGAGATCGTTGGATCATGACGCACTCTCGCAAGTTCAGCAAAACTGCGATACCTAGGCAAAAATAATATTCCTTTCCTGCAGTAATTCTCTGCAGACTACTGTAGGAGAACCGGGTTCCAACTACAGTATATGAGAGTACAACTCTCATATACTATAGTTCTAACTGTAGCATTTCTGCCTGGGTCGTGTCACCGTGGAAACAAATTCATCGCACAAAGAACACGACAAAAACATCTTAACTATGAACAGCATTTTCATTCAAAAGCAAAGGCCAGAATACACCTGGTGTGAAATACCTGATGCCATCACCTTTGTGGAGGTGTCCATGAATTTTTGGCTTCACACTGAAACTCTGAATTAATTTTCTTGCACTGAAACATTTCCTGCACCAGGTTCCCATGTCACCGAGTGCACTTTTGTGTGATGTATCCATGTTGGTCCAGGACAGGTGCACATGCTCTCCCTCACTCTCAGTCTTTTGTCATCATCATTGTCACCTCACCCCCTCCTTACTCCTTTTTTTCTCTCTCTCTTCTCTTCTCCTCTCCCTCCCTCTCCCTCTTCTTTTCCTGTCCTCAGTGACCAAAATAAACCACTTTGCTCCACACTCATTCTCTATTACTCTCTCCATTCACTTGCCATGCGCACAAAGGATTACGGAATTTCTTCAGCCGAGCGTGCTCACGCATAGCTTCAGGTGAATCAAGACTGTTGCATCCCCCATGTGCCTGGTGTTGGCTTAATGGTTAGGGTGGTGGGCTTGGCGATCCGAGCATCCTGAGTTCAAATCCTACTCGACTGTTGAATTAATACCAGGTGGGGTTGACTCTGCCTGTCATCCTTCAGAGGTCGGCAAAATGAGTGCCAGCTTGCTGGTATCCTGTGTCGGAGTGGCGGCTCGTCCAGGATTGTACCCAATAGCCGAGGAGACTGCTTAGGCAGCACCAACGCTCTGCACAGAGTATGGTCCCGATGGATGGATGGATGGATGGATTTCCCGTCTCCACTTCACCTGTGTAACCTCTCTGCCATTCTGTCATTTTTCTTTAGTTCCATCTGGTTCCTGGTTGGATCCTCAACGTGTAACCCATGCCCTGTCACCGTCATGCATCCCTGTTTCTCTGTTTCTCCAAGCTTTCAAAAGTCCATATCATCACCTTGGCTGTGATACACCAATCTTTATTGCCAATCTATGGATCCAGAAATTAAAACGAGTTTGCCATGAATTCAGAAACACAGCTGTTAACCAATCCAGCTTGCTTTTCCTGCCTCTGACCCATCCACCCCCATTGCCTCCTGCTACAAATGCTCCTCTGCTGTGTTCCCCTACCCTCCACACACTTGTCCCCTTGGCTCCATTTCATCCACCTTCCCTGAGAGTATGGACCTCTAACATTGGAGGACGGCATTCCGACATCACAGATCTCTTCTTTCAGCTTGCTGCTGCTGATCCGGACATCGGTGTGCTTTTTCTGCAGACCAAATCTCAGCTCATAGAGGAGTGAGAAGGGCCTAACAGTGAGAAGCGTTCGTCGAAGTGCTGAACAAAAGTGTTCCTTTCACAAGATATTTCCAGACTCCTACGTCTCTCTTCCTGCCTTTTTTTTCCTCTTCAACTTCGGCAGGCTTATGGCCCAGTGGTGGTTTAACCGTTTATGTCAAGAATTCCATCCCCCAAAGCCAGCTTGCTCTGCACTAACCTCTCCCAACTCTCAGGAATACCCCCTGGCTATACATTCTTCTTTGCAACCACCGAATGTTAATCTGTCTAGTATATTGTATGCTGAGCAATCATTACTCCATATATAACTCTCTTTCTGCTGTCATGACCCAACGACTAGCTACCCGTCCTAACTCATGGACTTGAAAACCCTCTTTTCCACTTTGCCGATGATGCAAGATAATACCATATGGCACCCCGTTGCAACAACAGACTAACAGCTGCTGCATCCCTCTCCGATCTGGAAAGAATGAAGATAATGGGCTGACAAATGGAACACGTCACGCAATCCACGTAAATCTCACTTTCTCACCTTGTCTCTCTCTCTCTCTCTGGAAGGATCGTCTCACTAACTCATCTATCTACTTCCTTGATCAGCTTCTGGGGGAAGTTCAGTCCCCCAAACTTCTGGTACTCATCAGCAGCCATGACCTCTCCTGGAGAGATAATATATCATCGTCGGTCTCCAAAGCCAGCCACAGACTGAATATATTTTATCATGCCAAGCCCCTCCCTGGTAAATCTTAATTTCTCGTGACCAAGGAGGCCTTTGCCTATCACTCAATGAAGATAGACAAAGGTCTTGCAGGTCGGGAGAAATTCAATCTGTACAAATAATTCAAAGCTTTCAACATCATTGGCATCTCCCACAAAGAAGCAGAGGCACAGGGCCTATTGTTCTCTCATTACAGTGTGGTAGCCCACCTTTTCTACCACTTCTCATGTGGTCTAGCTTTCCCTGTTCTCTCCGTCATCCACCCCTCCCCAGCCCCACAGCATTCATGCATTCTTCCAGCAACTGAATCCTTGTGAACCTTACAAAGTCCAGGCTCACTGCTCACCTCCACTCCTGTGCTCCTCTTTTCTCCCACCTGTGCAACCACCTTCCTGAGTCAGTATACAAACCCACTCTTCCATCCAGGGCTTAACAACGAGAGTACACCACAACCTCATGACATATTTGACCTTTTCTATCGGATAACCATATTAATATCCACCCCTCTTACCTGCAAACAACTAATCTCTCTCTCTCTCTCTCTCTCTCTGCTTCCCATTTCATGAGCCTCGATTTTTACTCAAAAAACAAAAACCCGTGATAATCGAAATAGATCTCATGATAAACATTTATAAGGGCAATTAAGCACCACGTGATCACTCTTATTCAGGATGGACCACAGGTCTGGTCATCCCTCCGCATCGTCACTCGTACAATAATTCCCATGGCTATGAAAGATCTGGAAGGGTTTTGAATGAAGCGACAAAATACAAAATGTCACACGGACAAAGTGTGTGATCAATGACCTCCAACAAACTGGCAACAGGGGTCTTCGGAAACAATCGCGATGATCACTGGTGGGTGATGTTAACGAGCGAACACCCAAGATATTTCAAATTTAATTTAAGATTGGAAAGATCGCATATTTACTCCAAACTGAATTGCATGAGGAAACCAGACTAAGACAACAAAAGCAAAATGTCACATGACATCCTTTTGTTCCACAAAACGATAGTCTCTGTAAAAGGTAATTACGCTGCACAGGCAGACCACAAATGGACTTTTTAAACCGGTAGCAACTCTTGGTACAGCCCTGATCGCGAAGCCTGTGCAACGACATTGTATTTCCAATGTCAAGGAATACTCCACAGAACCGACAGACACACATTGAGGAGGAGGAAAGGAGAGGAGGTGAAGGAAAACTTTGTGCGATTTCTCTACCTCGTTCGCACTGCTGTCCAGTGAAGCCGTAGACGCACGCACAGCGATTGGGTGCGACGCAACGCCCTCCATTCTTGCAGCCATTTTCACACACAGCTGCCAGGCATAATAAAAAAAAGAGCCATCAGAGACAAATGCTGCAAAGATTACACCAGGAGGTTAACCTTAAATAAAAAAAAACAAAATAAAATACATTACAAAGACATCAGTGCACTTTTTCATGGATTACAAAGACGTTCGTAGACAATGGACGAATACATATAAACATATGGAACGTGAACTTGGTTCCGCACATTATAAGCAAGAGGTTCAGATGGTAACACTAACAGGACAAACTTCACAACAAAAGTTACATTCATTGCTTACAGATGAAGACATGAGGTTTTTCTATTTTTTTAAAATGGAATAACAATCCAATGCACAAGCTTCATCATAATGGAATAGCAATCCCTCCCCCCCCCCCCTTCAACAACACCCACCCCCTTTTTCTTAACTTTCCTGTCGTTTAATGAACTTGCATATCATATATCTTGGCATACATCCCAATGAAACATCGAAAGTTACAGGACGTTCAA
The DNA here is from genome assembly GCA_035128595.1 of Eptatretus atami. Lineage (NCBI taxonomy): Eukaryota > Metazoa > Chordata > Myxini > Myxiniformes > Myxinidae > Eptatretus > Eptatretus atami. Next base: position 131,183,309 of record CM068959.1, on the reverse strand, counting down.
GATCATCGCCGTTATTACCTCCGCCACCGAAGGTGGATGGAGGTTACGGCTTTGTACCTGTCTGTGAACAAAATGTCTTCAAAAAGTTGTGGACGGATTCAAATGAAATTTGGTGGAGAGCTTTGTAATGCGACATGGGCTAAATAAAAAGATTTTGGTGAAGATCCGGATCCGGGTACAAGAGTAGCTTTTTCATCAAACGTGAGCTCCTTTGGTCACCACTTTGCACGGACCATATTGAATGGGACATTGAAATGGAAATGAGAATGGATGAGAATCGTTTCAACACTTCCAACACTGACATTACAATTTTACAATAACTTTCCAATTAAGATTTCCATTGAGTCTCCAAAGTTAGCTGCTCAATATGTTTAATGTTTGCTTGATGGACGGCACTTGCTTGCGAGTGAGAATGCTCAAGATCTCCCACAAATTCACGGCCATTCTTCAACGATTTAAATACATATTGATGTGAAGACGTGCATAACCAAATTATTCACTTCATGATCTCCTGTATATTTCAGCTGCTTTGTGATAAACAACTGCTCCACAACACACAAAACTATACGTCTGATACACCTGCTCCACAACACATGTGACAACAGGTCTGATACACTTGTTCCACAATACATGTGACAATAGGTCTGTCACACTTGTTCCACAACACACGTGACTATACGTCTGATACACCTTCTACACAACACACGTGACAACAGGTCTGATACACTTGTTCCACAAAAATGTAACGATGTCTGATACACCTTCTCCACAACACACGTGACTATACGTCTGATACACTTGTTCCACAACACATGTGACAACAGGTCTGATACACTTGTTCCACAACACATGTGACTACAGGTCTGATACACTTGTTCCACAATACATGTGACAATAGGTCTGTCACACTTGTTCCACAACAAATGTAACTTATGTCCGATACACCTTCTCCACAACACACGTGACTATGTCTCATACATCTGTTCCACAACACACGTGACTATATGTCTGACACACTTTCTCCACAACACACGTGACTATGTCTGATACATCTGCTCCACAACACATGTGACTGATTACAGGTCTGACAGACTTGTTCCACAACACATGCTACTGTCTGATACACCTGCTCCATAACACACATGACTGTCTGATACACTTGTTCAACAACACCCATGACTATGTCTGATACACGTGCTCCATAACATACGTGACTAGAGGTCTGATACACTTGTTCCACAACACATGTGACTATGTCTGATACACTTGTTCCACAACACCTGTGACTATGACTAATACACGTGCTCCACAACATATGTGACTAGAGGTCTGATACACTTGTTCCACAACACACATCACTATGTCTGATACACTTGTTCCACAACACACATCACTATTCTGATACACTTGTTCCACAACACACATCACTGTCTGATACACTTGTTCCACAGCACAGGTGACTATATGTCTGACACACCTTCTCCATAACACACGTGACAATACGTCTGATACACCTTCTCCACAACACACGTGACTATATCTGCTACATCTGCTCCACAACACGTGATTACAGGTCTGACAGACTTGTTCCACAACACATGCTACTGTCTGATACACCTGCTCCGGAACACGCATGACTTTTTATCTGAACACCGTCAATAACACCCATGACTGTGGGATACACTTGTTCACAACCCGTGACTATGTCTGATACACATGCTCCAAAACATGTACGAGGTCAGATACACTTGTTCACAAACATACATTTCAACAATGTTCTGATACACTTGTTCCACAGCACACGTGACTATATGTCTGATACACCTGCTCCACAACAAATATAACTATGTCTGATACACCTGTTCCACACACATGTGACTATATGTCTGAATACACTGCTCCACAACAAATATAACTATGTCTGATACACCTGCTTCCACAACACACGTGACTATATGTCTGATACACCTGCTCCACAACAAATATAACTATGTCTAATACACCTTTCCACAACACACGTGACTATATGTCTGATAACCTGCTCCACAACAAATACAACTATGTCTGATACACCTGCTCCACAACACACGTGACTATATGTCTGATACACCTGCTCCACAACAAATATAACTATGTCTACTTCTCACGTGACTATACGTCTGAGACACCTTCTCCACAACACACATAACTATGTCTGCTACATCTGCTCCACAACACGTGATTACAGGTCTGACAACTTGTTCCACAACACATGCTACTGTCTGATACACCTGCTCCGGAACACACATGACTTTTTATCTGATACACCTGCTCAATAACACACATGACTGTGGGATACACTTGTTCAACACCCGTGACTATGTCTGATACACATGCTCCTAACATATGGACGAGGTCAGATACACTTGTTCCACAACATACATCACGATGTCTGATACACTTGTTCCACAGCACACTGACTATATGTCTGATACACCTGCTCCACAACAAATATAACTATGTCTGATACACCTTGTCCACAACACACGTGACTATATGTCTGATACACCTGCTCCACAACAATATAACTATGTCTGATACACCTCTCCACAACACACGTGCTATGTCTGATACACCTGCTCCACAACAAATATAACTATGTCTGTCTAATACACCTTCTCCACAACACACGTGACTATACTTCTGATACACCCTCTCCACGACACACGTGACTATACGTCTGATACACCTGCTCAACATCACACGTGACTATGTCTGATACACCTGCTCCACAAAACACTTGACTATGTCTGATACACCTGCTCAACAACACACGTGACTATGTCTGATACACCTGCTCACATCACACGGACTATGTCTGATACACCTGCTCCACAACACACTTGACTATGTCTGATACACCTGCTCAACAACACACTTGACTGTCTGATTACACTGCTCAACAACACACGTGACTATGTCTGATACACCTGCTCAACAACACACATGACTGTGTCTAATAAGCCTGCTCAACACACGTGACTATGTCTGATACACCTGCTCAACAACACACTTGACTATGTCTGATACACCTGCTCAACAACACACGTGACTATGTCTGATACGCCTGCTCAACAACACACGTGACTATGTCTGTACACCTGCTCAACACACGTGACTATGTCTGATACGCCTGCTCAACAACACACTGTGACTATGTCTGATACACCTGCTCCACAGCACACGTGACTATGTCTGATACACCTGCTCCACAGCACACGTGACTATGTCTGATACACCTATTCCACAGCACACGTGACTATGTCTGATACACCTGCTCCACAGTACACATGCTATGCCTGAAACACCTGCTCCACAGCACAAGTGACTATGTCTTATACACCTGCTCCACAGCACATGTGACTGTCTGATACACCTGCTCCACAGCACATTGTGACTGTCTGATACACCTGCTCCACAACACATGTGGCTGTCTGATATACTGCTCCATAGCACACAAGCCCATGTCTGCTGCCATTTATATTTTAACCAGAATGGTTTCAGCAGCATTGCCGCCACTTCCTGGATTACTTGCTCACGGTGACAATATCTTTGTCAAGATTTCAGAATTCAACTCACTATTTGCATCTCTCCAGTACAAAGCTAAATCACCTTGGAGCCACCACAATAAATAAGTAGCAGAGCAGCCAATGTTTCAAAATACATCATCCTGCGAAATCATGCTGTGTCTTTGTCGATGAGAGATTCGATTTGTATTTTGTATTGTCGATCAAAAAAGAACATTTACAGAGCATCACCGAAGAACGTTGAGGAATGAGGAGATACGCAAGAGAGCTGAGCTGCAAGCGCCAGCACATGACAGAAGCAATGAGCTGCAATAGCACATGAAGGAAGGATTAGCGAGAATAGGTTGCGGTGTTGTCATGATGAGGAAAAAGGATTGAAGAACCAATCAAAAAAAGCAGAATGAAGCCATTAAGGGAAAGGACAAGAGGTTGACGAAGATCAAGTGGAGGCAGAAGTGGAAAGACATTTTGAAGAGCGTGAGATTGAGTGAGGGAGTTGCAGAGAAATAGAGGGGAAGGAGAAGATGATCCGAGTGGCCCCAAACTCCTGAGATCAAGTTGCAGAAGAAGAGAAGAATAATAATAATTAAATGATAATTTATACGATAACGGATCTATATATTCGACAGCCGACCAGACAGAACTGCAAAAATTGAACACCGACACTGTACGTCCGGGGCATCGGAGAGCAGAAGTCCAATTTGTACATTCGTGAAAGTAATCGATTGCGAAACAAAACAAACGACCTCTTAACCGAGTCACACGATTTTCTTGTTTTAATGATTTTTGGGGGGTTTTTTTTTATTTGGTTTGAGAGGTTATAATCTGAAGATCGTGTTGCTCCTGGGATCATTTTGCCTCCACATTGTTCAGTAGCCCACTGGGAATACAATGAATGGAAGAAATAGCACAAACAGATGTTGATTTAGACATTTTTGGATATCTTTCAGGGAATATTCATTCATCTCTTTTTCAGAGTGCAGGAAAACTTCAGCACTTAATTCTCTCCAAGTATTACATTAACAGTCATTTATATATTTATATTTATATAAAAAAATTTTTAACTGGAGAGAAAGCCTTTGCATGAACCACGTGCAAGACAAAACGCTGAAGTTGATTAAATGGAGACAATATTTCACCGTCCATGCCGCATGAATTATAATCTATATTAATGGACACAGAAACAGTGAGTTCGGGTCAAAGTGACAAAAGAACGGAAAAGTCTCTCCGTGTCCATCACTTCGAAAACGCTGAACTTACGTTGCCCGCAGTGAGAGCCCTTGTAACCCTTCTGGCACAAACAGTGATCTTCGGCACAAGAACCTCCATTCATGCAGCGGATGTTGCACTGGTGTTCTGAGTCGGAGAGACAAAAGCGGGAAGATAACGGAGAATAAGCACACGCTGACGAAACCTTTGACCTCCGCAAGCGGGTGCACGTGCATGGGATAGACGGCTCAAGGGCACCTTCGCAGGAGGGTTTGCTCCGTAATGTATCACCCCGGCAGGTAACGCACCAAATTTGTCAATTATTTTGTTCCCACCTGTGCTGACTATGATCAGAACAAATCGAACACGCTCATCATTCACACACCGAAACCTTAATCGATTACATTCACCATTCGCTGACCAACGACGTCATTCCTTCTTGGCTCGATGCAAACCTTAGAAGAAAAAGGAGACGACGTCATCACTCCCCCGGAGAAAGTGAAAACCCCATGACCCTTTAAAATAAACCACTCATGCTCATTTCCTGTTATTCTTCCACGGACAAGCCACAGTCATTACCCGGAGCTTTCAGTGACTGCCACTGTAATGTGGAAACGCGTTCGCAATTTTGACAAATCCACAAATGCACGTCAAGAAAACATGATTTTGGGAGTTGAAATAGATGTACATTTTGTGAATGAAGCTTTGCCTCGTCGTGCGAGCCCGTACCCTTCGGTGTAAGTGTCCATGTCGTTCAGCTGAAAGCCCTGTTTTGAAATCCTGGTGATGTCAACATGTCCTCCCCTCCCTCCCTCCCTTCCACCCTCTTCTCCCAAACACATCCAACCTGGACAAGAACAACCCACAATCTCCCCAAATTTCCATAATGCGCCATTCTAAATCTCCCTCTGGCTCAACGTCCATGAGAATCCTGCACACCCACACTGCGTGCCACTCTGTACGTCCAAATGGCTCACCACTGGGTTTTGCTGCCAAATGTCCAGGAGAAAGTGAGAGCTCACCAGGCTGACTCCCACAGGTCGGCGCTATCTGCCCATTGCTGCACGTACATATGTTGGGTCGAGAACAGAATCCATCTCTGCAAGATTGCCTACAGATCGCTGGGGGTCAGGGAGAGAGAGGGCCGGTGCGACGGACATTGTGTTCATCAAAAAAAATATATAAAAAAATTAATGCAATGAATCTTTACAACTTTAAAAATAAGAAAAGCCGATTCATGATAAAGTCCAGAAACAGTTTGTTTTTTTAAAAAATGATTTGTTACCATTCAAAACTTTTATTAACTAGCAAAGGTACCCAGCGTTGCCATGCAACGGCAGGTCCCTCCTCCTCCCACCCCACCCCTCCACACCACTCCCCCTCCAGATCCCGATGCCATCACTTCCCCTCCTCCATCTCACCTCCACCCTTTCTCCCTCTTCCCACGCCACTCCTCTCCCCACCCCTAATACAGACAGCCACATATAACTTTCAGTTCAGAGCACACTGTTTTTTAAAGTTGTTATTGTTCTTTCTTCGTGAACCTTGAACTTTTTGACATATACTCAATGGGCCTTGAGGTGCAATAGGTTGAGAACCCCTGCTTATAAATGGTCAGGGTCCAAGCTGTCTAATGTCTGAAGGGTCTAAGGGGTCTAAAGGGTCTTTAGGGTTTAGGGTCTCAGGTCCTTGCGGGGGGGGGGGTATTCAGGGTCTGTAGGCTTTGGTGGTTATTTTTAGGGTGAGAGTTATTTAGGGGTCTTAAAGGTCCAAGGGGTCTCAACAGTCTAAAGGGTCGAAAGGTTCAAAAGGTACACTGCAATAATACGTAATTAATAGACGTATGTGTAGTCAGGGTGCAACTCACATTCAAACTAGGTAATTAATTAGACATGTCATGACACGGCTTCACAGATGGCTTCACGGACGGATGGAGTCTTAATGGTCTTCGAGGTCTTTCAGGTCTACAAGGCATTTAAGGTCTACAAGGTCTTTAAGATCAACTAGGTCTAAAGGGTCTTTGAAGTCTTGGGGGTCTTCAAGGTCTAAAGGGTCTTTGGGTCTTTAAAGGCTGAGGTGGTGGATGGAAATACCGTCAGCACAATCTACGGGTCGGACTTGGTGTGTGTGTGCCAAATTTGGTGGTACTCGGCACAGCGATCTTTGCAAAAACCGCGAACATACAGACAGATGTCAAATATTATTTCTTAGATAATCAGATTTATTAATAGGTAAGGTTGATAGTTAACACACGAAGACCAAGATCACTACAATAGGAGGATGTGAAAGACGTTTGACTAAACTTAGAGTCTGCATCAGGAGAGCAATTAAACAGCAAAACCAAAGAGGTAAAAGTAAAACAACCCTTCATCGAAATGTCTCAAACAAAAATGTCTCAGGAATCTACAATGTGTGTACCATCGTGTGTGTTGTGTGTTGTGGTGTGTGGTGTGTGTGTGTGTGTGTTAATGGACACACGTTGAAACCATAGTGTGTGTGTGGTGTGTGTGTGTGTGTGTGTGTGTGTGTGTGTGTGTGTTAATGGAACACGTTGAAACACCATAGTGTGTGTGTGTGTGTGTGTGTGTGTGTGTGTGTTAATGGACACACCACATTGAAACACCATAGTGTGTGTTGTGTGTGTGTGTGTGTGTGTATGGACATCCACGTTGAACACCATAGTGTGTGGTGTGTGTGTGGTGTGTTGTGTGTGTGTGTGTGTGTGTGTGTGTGTGTGTGTGTGTGTGTGTTAATGGACATACCGCATTGGAACACCATTGTGTGTGTGTGTGTGTGTGTGTGTGTGTGTGTTTTAAGGACATACCGCATTGGAACATCACTTGTGTTGTTTTGTGTTGTGTGTGGTTTATGGACATACCACGTTGGAACACATTGTGTGTGTGTGTGTGTGTTATGGATATACGCATTGGAACACCATTGTGTGTGTGTGTGTGTGTTTATGACATACCACGTTGAACACCATAGTGTGGTGTGTGTGTGTGTGTGTGTTAATGGACATACCACGTAGGAACACCATATAGTGTGTGTGCGTGCGTGTGTGTGTGTTAATGGACATACCACGTAGGAACACCATATAGTGTGTGTGGTGTGTGTGTGTGTGTGTGTGTAATGGACATACCACGTTAGAACACCATTGTGTGTGTGTGTGTGTGTGTGTGTGTGTAATGGACATACCACGTAGGAACACCATTGGTGTGTGTGTGTGTGTGTAATAGACATACCACGTAGGAACACATAGTGTGTGTGTGTGTGTGTTAATAGACATACCACGTAGGAACACCATATGTGTGTGTGTGTGTGTGTGTGTGTGTGTGGTGTGTGTGTGTGTGTGTGTGTGTGTGTTAAATGGACATACCTGCATTGGAACACCATTGTGTGTGTGTGTGTGTGTGTGTGTGTGTGTGTGTGTGTGTGTGTGTTTAATGGCATACACATAGGAACACCATTGTGTGTGTGTGGTGTGTGTGTGTGTGTGTGTGTGTGTTGTGTGTTGTGTGTGTAATGGACATACCACGTAGGAACACCATAGTGTGTGTGTAATGAACAAACACAAGGAACACCATAGTGTGTGTGTTAATGGACATAGCATGTAAACCAGTGTCAGTGTGTGTGTGTGTGTGTGTGTGGTGGTGTGTGTGTGTGTGTGGTGTGTGTGTGTGTGTGTGTGTGTGTGTGTGTGTTAGTGTTAATACACTAATGTGTCTAATGCTCGTGATGTAATGTATCATGCCAACTCCATGATGTCTTGTGCAAACACCACGGGAATTCGTTGAGACATTTCTAGAAGGGAAAATGAGCAGAAGTGAACATGTGGAATGTTTCCGATGGCAAGTTACTCACGAACGATGCATTGGTTCCCTCCAGGGAGCGTTTTCCAGCCTGGGCAGCAATACGAGTTTATTCTCGATCCACAGACGTTGGGCCTGGGAAGTATTAAAATAATTAATAACAATAAATAAATAAATAAAACCCAACTCGACAGCATCGGCTGCTAATGGCACATGTCTAATGGGGTTTGTTGTTTTTTTCAACTCTTCATTTGGATGAAATTCGATTTCTGTCTACACCCTGTCTACACCCAAAGTAAACAAACTGACATCATGTTTACCATTATAAACCAGGTACATTGTGCTTCAAAATTACTGAATGAAAACAAGACGAAGGTGTGTGTGTGTGTGTGTGTGTGACGTGGAGGTGTGTGCTGTGTACAACTCATTGTGACGTTTTCCAACAGCATAATCAAAGCAATTTTTGATGAAGATCTTTCGGCTTTAACCGACGGACTAATGATGGCAAATGCATGGGGCCGACGGTACAAGTTGTGTGAGTGCGACAGGATGGGGCAGAGGTGGCGCACTTACCAATGAGCTGTGCTAGTCTGGGTTCGATTTTGGACCTGACTACAAACTGTCGGATCGATGCTTCGCAGGTCGGCCAACGCACCAGAGAGTGCACCTTCGCTCAGGTGGACGTTAAGCTGTTGCGTGTTTCACCCTCACCTCCCACCTATTCTGCTGTTGCGCTCTGATCCGTTCTGTTGTCTGGCTTCTCCATGAGCCTCGACTCTGTACAAAAGAAAGCTGAGTGACAAGTCTGGGATAGCCTGACCAGACAGACATTAAAAGTCCCCCCCCCTCCCCCAACTGGTAGCATTAGCAGGTGGACGACCTGTGCCAAAAACGTTCCCCTGCCAACTCCTAAAGACGGTGGGAATAATTGCGGCCATTAAAGAAGGAGTCGGCGTAGTAGGATGTTAAGGTGTGTGTGTGTGCGCCAACTCCTACTGTGAGAGGGAATAAAGGGGCCAAGGGGTAGGAGTTCAAACACATATGTAGTTGGGTGGGAGTTTTTTTGGCAGCTTTGCCTTTTCAAAGGTGGCATTTCAATGTCCATCCCAAGTTTCCCTCAGGGCTTTAAGAGTCACGCACAAAGGGTGGACTGGCAGACCGAGACCAGACCAGATGGCTCAAGGACATCACCCCTCCCTGAAGATGATGAATGAGTCAGCTGGATGTTTTGTCTGTTTTTTGCCAACAATCCAAGAATGACATGGAAATTTTTCTGAGACTACCTCTCGGGGTGTGTATAGAGCATGATGGCCATTTTGATATTTAAGCACCTCGGAGTGAGCCGTTTTGAGTTTTCTTCCAGACCATATGCCATGAATTGTGATACCAGGGGAGCTTTTCAATACTTCACTTACCTTGGCAGTAATTCACTTACCTTGGCAGTGATATTCATGTCTCTGCTGGCTGTGAGTCAGAGGTCAAAAGACGTCTGGTTCGGGCCTGGGGAATCACGGATTGACTGGATAATGGGGTGATGGCACTGCCGGTACCTGTGCGGCAGGACGAAAGTCCGAGTCTTCAGCTCCTTGGTGCTTCCAGTCTTGCTCTATGGATGTGAGACTTGGACTTTGACCAAGGATCTGAGACGAAGACTTAATTCCTTTGGTACCAGGTCTCTTCGGAGAATCCTTGGCTATCACTGATCGGACTTTGTGTCCAACGAGCGGTTGCCGAGAGACTCAAATGAGATTTGTTACCTGCATATTCCGTGAGCGTCAGCTGCGGCTGGTATGGACATGTGGCTCGTTTTCCTGACGCTGATTCTGCTCACCAGATTCTCTCAGCGAGGGAGTCTCGTGAGTGGAGGAGGCCAATGGGCCGTACCTCGTGGTTGCAGCAGGTTGATCGGCATCTCAAGGAGATGGGGATGGGCCAGGTATCTGCATGGGGGATGGCCAGACGGAGGCCCCTGGAGTGCCGGCGGAAAGTGAACGCAGCGACGCGCTGCTCTGGCGCATGCTCCCATACCTGACCTGACCTTTTCAATACAAAACATTGGGTTCTGCCCATTCCTCCAAATAAACAGAAAGCTTGGGCAGCAAGAATTGCCACCACATTGCTCGGAGCCAGTCGCCAGTCTCAAAACAGTCCCTCTGGTGCTTTTATCACCAATATCTTATCATTTCGGTACAGTGTTTATAAGCATTAAATTCGATTCTTTCGGTGACCTGGCTAGTTTAATGTCACTTTTCGGAGAAGGCATTCCGACTGTTGAGCTTCTGGGAAATGGCCGAACAGAGCAAATGCCAGAGGCAAAAATGAACCCATGAAATACATGCCGGCAATGTCTAAACAAGACTCACTCTCATTGGCTGATTGAAGCAGAAGCTTCTCATTTGCTGCTGACGTATCTATCATCACTGTGTGCTGCCATCAAGGACAGCCAGATTCAACAGCATTGACCTGCCATTGTCATGCTGACTATTAAAAGTGTGCCGTAAGATGATGCAATCTAGCGAGCCATCCTGATCCCTGTCTACACCCAAATTGTTCATACTACCTCCTTCAGTCATATTTGAACCTCAAAACTCTAAGATAGCAGTTGTGTTCTCACCACTAAGCCACCAACAGATTAGGTTCGGGTATATGTCCTCGTATAAGGGGATAACGGGTTTGCCTGTGCCTGGACTGACTACAATCAACAGCGACAAGCAGTGGAACGAGATTATCAGAGCTTCCAAGAAAACTTGAGCCATCATGATCAGTCAAGTCATCATCAGCTGCAGTTTACTCAGGATTGAACAGTTATGGGGCCGACATAGGTAGGGGTTGGGAGAGTGGGGTGAGAACATAGGCAGACAGAAGGTGAAGTCTCTAATGTAATATTAGGTAGTCGGACCTGAACTTGCAAAGTATCGATTTGGCATCTCTTCTTCGATGGTCGAAATTTTCAGGGTCAAGACAAATATCAAACTGGTTGACCACCTTCGACATCCTTACAATGTCTACAAAACAGTGACAGTGTAGTTGTTAAAGCTTTTGCTTGCTGCTGGAGCATCTGTATGTGAACACCTTTGCACACACAAGTTCCTGGACCTCGATGGAACGTTTGAGCTTGACGATTGCTTCTATCAGCCGGGACAGAACTTTTTAACACGAGGTTAATCAGTAAATAAGAAGGCAACCGAGGCTTCTCGAGACTCTCAAACAATGTCGCCTGTGATGCTACAGACCTGAAAGCACTTCACAAGGTGGTATTCAAGTCCTGTATATCTTAAAACAGTACAAGAATACATGTATGTGGCACACAAGGAACTGAAGACACACACAAAATAAATCTTAAAAAAAGAAAAAGAGCAATCAGACATTGCAGTCCCTCGCCAGGACTTGTTTTGTGTGGTGTTTGTGTAACGTAATTAATAGGAGACATAATTAGAACTGCTACTTAATAACTGCTGGCAGTGATCACCGGGTACCAAGATGTCCCGCTTTGATGCAATCCCCCCCCCCCCCTTTGATCGGACACCTGCCCTGACCCATAATGTTTATTATTATTCAATTGAATTCAGAATGGGATTAAAATATATTCAATTCAGATCAAATGGAAGGTACAGTCCTGCATTGGAGTCATCAGAAGGAACCCAAACAAGCAAAGAGCAAAGATGAAGTCGGGTTTCAGATGCTACTCCTCTACCTAGGATTCGGGTTTCAGATGCTACTCCTCTACCCTCAAACCCATCCAGGCGCAGCCAAGTGAGCCTTATTCAAAAATATAAAATAAAATAAAATAAAATAAAAACCAGATCAAGAAATTAAATAATTCTGGCTGCCAGACCATGCGGCCGATCAGGTTGAAATTTGAAACATATATTATCTATCACTACTAGATCATAATTTTGAAGTTTTGTATTGATCGATGAAGCGGTTAAACAGAAAAAAAATTTAAGATTTTTGCCTAATCCAATATGGCTGCCAGACCATGTGACATCAATTACTCATGAATACCCTGGTATCCCCAAGGCTTGGGGAACATTTATGTGAAGTTTCCCCTCGATCTGTCCAGCTGTTCTGTAGAAGATTTTTATAGGTTTCAGGGTAGATCCAATATGGCTGCCAAACCATGTGACCTATGTCATATGTGTGATCGTTTTGTTCCTCATGGATAGGCAGTCATACATGTAAAGTTTCGCCTCGATCTGTTCAGCCACTTCAGAGAAGAAGATTTTTGAAGGTTTAAAAAATACAAAAAAAACAACAATATGGCTGCCGAATCACGTGACCAATGACGTCATCAATTTGTTTCTTTTTTCTGTGGACCAATTTATCACTAGACAACAACAAACAAACAGACAGACAAACAAACCCAAATGCAATCCCCTCTCCTCCGGCGAGGGTAACAAGTCAAGCCCATCACCTGTCTCATACTCATCCCATTAAGTGAATCGATCAATTTCCCGAAATTTCATCAGTCCAAGATCCATATCCAATTCAATATACATATTGACACAATGTCTTCCGAAAATTTTAATCATCTTACATACAGGACAGCTGCTTTAATATCACTTACACAGAAACACATGCTTCAAGATGCAACGTCCCCTCCTGGTGCAGCACCGGAACGGCAATTTTTAATTGGATTCTAATCTCTCGGAGCTCGAATGGAGGACCAAACAGCTCAGACACGAGCGCCAAATGAGAACATTCAAATGCCTTCCACTCCGTGGCCGAGCAAAGAAGAATCAACATCTTGAGATGGTGGTCCAGGAAAGGTGCCGGTGATGCATGACATCATGCATCCCTCATGCGTGATGTCGCTCCGCGTCATCTATCTTTCTTTTTAAAACCAGGCCGGGGAAAGGGGGCTCCAAAAGGTATGAACGTGGAAGGTTTTCGCTGGCAGATCGGCTTGGAAGGAAATGCCTTGAATGGAATGTCGTGCTTGAGATTATTACAGATTTCATTGTGCTGGCTCGTGAAAGGTTTTGTGAGAAATGAGCAAAAGACAGAACTCAAAGGTCGACGCCAAAAAGGCTGCGCACGAGATCAGCATGACCATGTAAGTGACTGCTGCTAGCTTTGCCGTATCGTCTGCCGTCTCAGAATAGCACAACTCCAAGGAAATTGATCAAGTTATGTATCCTGGTGAAATGACGATGGTGTGGCAGCGTAACGGCGGTGTGCTTTGGTCATGACGCAATTCGAACCGAAAGCGCGTGAACGTCACAATGGACCGTTTGTCCTGTTTGTGCTTCCCATCTGAGCATGTGGTTCATAATGCTCAGATCCGAGGTTCAAATCCCAGGAACTGTGTGTTCATTTGTCCATTGTTTCATACTGCTGTGATTCATGCACAAATACAAATAATCTTTCCTGGTATTCTTGTCCTGAATACGATAGACGTCCAAGATCCACCACGAGCTGACAACATGTTTACTTGGTGGTCCTGAAACCACAGGTAGAACACCAGCTAAGATGAACGAAACATTAAATCTCGACTTGCCATTTTCAGTCTTGACAAAATAATATAAAAGTTGCAAACTTGGTGCTTTTGCAGGCTTGCAGGGCATTGCCTTACAGGCCGCTCACTGAAGGGGATATTAAACTTGCTTTCCTATCTGCAATGTGGATGTCAAAGATCCCGTGGTATCTTGCACAAGATGAGACCTCTTGGCCAACACCATAAATTCCACATTCCTTCCTTCTGGTCTGCAGCACGACTCCATCTTGGTTCCCACGGTATCCTTGCCATCAGGATGTGGCGAGTGATGCTGAGAGAGCGATTTCGAAAGCTCGAACCTCCTGGGCTGGAAACTGCTCTTCATAGCAAGTTTGAGTGTCCTCAGTTGGAGAGGTGCTTGTCATTGTAAATTTGATGCAGTTGGAGTGCACGTACACACAAGCACGCGCGCATGCACACACAAGGTGGAGAACACCTGATTAATTGATGAAACCAACCTAGTATTAGAAAGTATTCTGTTACTGTGGTCGGTAACTAATCAGTTACGATTACTCTTACTCCTACCTGTAATCTAATTACAATTAATTTAATATATTATATTTTTGGGGATTACTTTAGATAAGGTGGAGGGGAGGAGGGAGGGTTCTAGAAGTGTGAATGCAGTAAATGGTTAGAGTGGTGGGCTTGGGATCCTCGGATCTTGAGTTCAAATCCCACTCGGCTGTTGAATTAATACCAGGTGGTGCTAACTCGGCCTGTCACCCTTCCAAGGTCGGCAAAATGAGTGCTTGCATGCTGGTATCCTGTGTCAGAGTGGCGTCCAGGATTGTACCCAATAGCCCAGGAGACGGCTTAGGCAGCACCAATGCTCTCCCAATGGATGGATGGATGTTCCACACCCAAGGACTCCAAATCTCAGTTAAAATCGATTTAATAACATCCAATGTTTGTGTGTCAGTTTTGCATCTCCTTCCAAACCACTGGTCGCACAAAGTTGAAAATGGTACCATATTAATCGCAAAGGACACGGGCAGTGCAGCGTCAAAGAAAAATTGCATTTGGACGAAAACATTTTTGTCATTTACATCGATTAATGTCCAGACAAAGCAAGCTTGGCGACAAGTCGTGAGACGCTGCTGATTAGCTGTTGCAAGGCACTGTGATTGGCTCCTGACAGGTGACGTCATGACAACATTATTGTCCTTCATTTGTTTTTTTCCCACATTCTGAGATATATCGTGCACGGTCGCCCTCTTGGTGGGAGTACCCTTCTCGGGCCAACTTCCGTGCGCAATGTGCTGCACTTTTATAATCAATTCCAAACAGAATTGGTTCGTGGGCGCCAGCAGTGAGCACTATTTTCGTTGTGTCTGTCTGTCTGTCTGTTTGTGACTCTCTCCAGAGCATGGCTCCGTGACGTTTGATGCGATGTTGATGAAACTTGGACACAAGCTAGATATCATGGTCTAGTTGTGTCTTTTTGCATGAGGGGCATCCCACGCCCCTTGTGGGGGGGACGCCCACTTTCAGACGCCCACTTGAACTTTTTATTTATTTTATTTTATTTTTTTCTCGCAATTTCATTTCCGAGAAGCTGTGCGTAATGTCCATAAGTACAACATGTAAAAAAATCCGATTTGATGTGGTCAATTTTGACGGAAGAGATAGGTTTTTACGGTAGGGCTTCCTCAAAAGCTTCCACTAACTCAATTGTACCTATCGTGGCATTGTTCAATAATTCCCGCGAACCATCGTCGCCTCCCGGCTTGTTTTAATCATTTTTGAAAGAAATTTTATCGATCCCAAAATATCATACTCCGTGTCATAATTTTGAGAAGATTCCATGATATGATGAAAAAAGACAAAGTAAGATGATTTGTAATACCAACTACCACCAAAGGTAGCGCTATGTCCACCACACGTCAATTTTGGAGTTTCGATGACGTCCACGTTTGCTCCATTATCGGACAAAAAAAGAACATTGAGCGACAAAACGCAACAAAAAGTGGGCCTGTGGGCCTGTGGGCTTGCTAGTTGTTTAGATGCAACACAAATTTCTTTCAAGTATCATAGAGACTTGAAAATGAGTCGTTTGAAAGATTATTGTCACCTTATTCATATGCAGGTGATGCAGGCAGAACGAGGATTTTATAAAAAAAGATAAAATAATAATTAAAATAAATAAATAAACTATCCGGGAGGCGACGATGGTTCGCGGCCATTATTGAAAAATGCCACGATAGGTACAATTGAGTTAGTGGAAGCTTTTGAGGAAGCCCTACCATAAAAACCTATCTCTTCCGTCAAAATTGACCAAATAAAATCGAATTTTTTATATGTCGTACTTATGGACATTACGCACAGCTTCTAGGAAATGAAATTGTGAGAAAAAAAATGAAAATAAGTAAAAAGTTCAAGTGGGCGTGGCTCCGCCCACAAGGGGCGTGGGACGCCTCTCATACAAAAAGACACAACTAGACCATGATATCGAGCTTGTGTCCAAGTTTCATCAAGATCGCATCAAACGTCACGGAGCTATGCTCTGGAGAGAGTCACAAACAGACAGACAGACAGAGACAGACAGAGACAGATACAACGAAAATAGTGGTCACTGCTGGCGCCCGCGAACCAATAAATAAAATAAAATAAAATAGATATTTTGTGGTGGGATTTCCATGCGTCATAAAATTGTAAGGAGGGGATGTCAAAAAAATTGATGGCCTGCTTCATCGGTGCACGTCCGGCACCATCTGTAAAAACGAAGCAATTCCACCACAAAAAGGCAAAGCCAGTAAACTGTTAGTTTTGTCACTTCATTGCTGGAACAGGTTACATAACGGATCACCCAAAAGCCAATGCAATAAGTAATTGCTTTATAAAACTAACCATCCCAACACCGCCAACACACCACGCAACCACTACATGCAGCAACGTAGAGGTCTCACCGGCTGGCAGGTATGCACACTCGCCTCCGAGCCGTCCCGTCTGGGTTAGGATCTCACACCAACTATAAACTGCCATTCTGGTGTTTCGCAGTGAATGCGTTTCATCGACTCGTGCGCCGTCTCTCGGACGGACGTTAAAAGTGGGTGTCCGGACTGCCAGTGTTAATTGATGGACGTTAAACGCCCCCATGACGTCGTTCATGAAGTGAAGGTGAGCTATCGCCGGCATCCTGAACAAATTACAAATTCGTCCTCGAAATTACAGGGGGCGTTGCATGAGTGCCACAACCGCACCACCAGAAAATAATGATACTCGCAGCCACGTGCTGCATGGTAAGGAGGAAGAATATGAAGAAGAAGAAGAAGAAAAATATGGAGAAGAACAAGAAGAATAAGAATATGAAGAAGATGAAGAAGAATAACAATATGAAGACGATGAAGAAGAATAATAAGAAGAATCTGAAGAAGGATATGAAGGTCCATTTTAGGAGGGGGATTAAAATATATTCACAAGTTTGAATGCAGAGTGTGTTTAAAATCCTACGGTACGTTAAATGTGAGTTTTACCCTGATCTCATTCCGATGTTAAACTTGCTCTTTAAGAGCAAGAACAACCATAGCCAGAAGCCAAAACATAATACGATACGGTCCCACCACCTCCTTTGTTCTCCGGAAAAGTGTTTTGCCTTTATGTTTTTATTTCAAACGATAAATCAATCTTTCGTTTCTACTCGCAGCTACCTCGTCAAACTCTTCACATCAAAAGGTTTCCCATGAAAATAATCCCAACCACCGTCACCCTGTTGTGCTGCACCACCATAACCACAACCCTGAACACATGGGCGAGTGGCACAGCCAATGCAGCAGCACAACACCAAAACACCAAGAGGCAAGAGGGTGCCCCTGGCCTGGGGTTTCGCAAGCTTTACCTCCAGAAATCTGCATCAACCTTCCACGGTCCGGGAAATGATTCTGGAGCCCATTACAGACTCATTGGCGCTTTATGGAAAGATTTATAATGGTCAAGGTTCGCTCGCAACATATCCTCCTTCTCTTTTCCTTTTAACTTATACGGGCCGACGAGAGTGGTGATGGTGGTTAGAATGAACCGCAAGCCGACAAAGCAGGCCGCAATGCGAACCTGGTGCAAACGCAACAACATTTCATCGTTTTCCTGACGATAATGGAACATGAAAGGTTGACGTAACGATTTTTGAGATATTCTATTGACCTAAGAAAGTGGAGTTCAAATCCGAGACCACAAGTCCTTGACTGCTCTTACTCGAGCATCGTGGGATGAAAACTTCAGGCGACTCAACGGAGTCGTACCTTCATGCGAGGGCCTTCGAAT
>CM068959.1:131125911-131138724 GCA_035128595.1 Eptatretus atami | reverse complement strand
ACGGACGGGCGGACACCGGAACCCACTCTACGAGCTCATTACGGAGAAATAACCTAAGAATGGATGGCCGATTTAATCTGGAAAGGGGATGTATTCAAATTTGTGTGAACATTTAGATATATTGAAGCAAATTTACAACACGGCCCCCGAGAGACACAGGCATGGAGGTTGTTCCTTTGAAACTCGCATCTCAGCTGTTTAGCCTGGGCTCGAATCCCGACCGAGCTATAAAACAAAACCCGTGTTTCAAACGCAGGAGTGATTCACCAATGTTTGTGAAGACCCTCGGATGGATGTTGAATGGTCGTCCCGTCTGTCAGCATTCGTTGGGGGGACGTTAAAGATCCCACTATCCTTCACGAAGAGTCGGCGAGCTATCACCAGCACCGTGAACAAATTCCAAATTCCTGCTCTAACCAGCAGAGGGCATTGCATCGGCAGCACAGCTGCACCCTCAGCCAATGATGCTACCAAACCCCAAACCTTGTGCCGCATACGAACGAAGAAGTTCCTTTGAAGATTACCCCAAGTCAGGAATGCCACAGAAGGGACCGTGTCAGACAAATGGTTGCCTGGACTGAGGCATGAATCATGGAGGTTCCTCTTCTACGGTCGTCAACAATCAAACATGTTGACAGAACTTGGAATTTCAGGGGAGCGGTTTTTTTCAGCATCATCCACGAACAGCTATGCACATCGAAGTCCTCATCTTACCTTGCAGGTCCCCTGCAACCTCAGCATCCACGACTGACAGCAAGGGTTGGCTCGTGTCATGTCACGAGCTTCTCAAATTGGTCAACGCACATCAAACAAACTTTATCGCTCATCTGGTAACTGGTGATGCAATGTGGCTTCAGCATTGGAATTCTAAAATCAAATTGGTATCCAGGTATTGGAGACACAAGGGAAACACTGCCATGCTAGAAGTTTTGCACACATTAGGTTCTTACTCGTGGGGGGGGGGGGGGAACAGTTGCATCTCAGCACGCACTACGTTATAAAGGCCTGTGTTGCACAGATCACCATTCATGACTGTGGCCTCAAGCAGATCATGTCCCACCCCCAAAACCTACATTCAACCGGCACAGATCATCGTAAGGCTGAATTTAGCAAGCGTAATGGATACTACATCGAAAAATTAAAAGGTTTGCGCGTCTCAGACTCATTCATCTCGTTAAGAGAACTTTTGAACACCCTTTGTAGCATCAAGCTGAGAAAGTCACAGTGACCTTTTCAAGGAGATTCAAGTCGTGAAGCTCGTAAATGTTGTGCTCAAGCGGGTGAAAGACCACCAACTCAGAACGTTAAGGAGATGCAAAAACAAACTGGCAACTCACATCAGGAGATCCTACTCTCAGTGACATGGCAAATATTGATCCTCAACCAACAGATGACCTCACAAGAGCACATCAAAGGCCATCGATCACAAAGACCAAATGGGATGCTGTTCAAAGACCAAAACAAAGACCAAACGAGTACAAACCAAGTTGTTCAAAGAGTCGATTTAACCGCAACGTTCCACCTTACCCCACACCACTTTGCCTCCCTGCGTCACAAGACCCAACTCGCTGACGTTCACCTCGATGACGGTTCCTTTTGTGATGACACCTGCAACGAAAGGCAATCAAAGGAGGAAACAAAACATTATTGCTCAGCCGCCACAATGTGGCAAAATTGAGGATCGTGCACGACAGACATTTTACACCATGCTCCACATTAGACTTGCGACTTGGCAATTTGAAAAAAATATTTGCAAGGCGTTCTACACAATCAAATCCAAATCCGAATCCGAATGACAAGATAACAGGGGGGGAACAAAAACTACATCTGGTTGAAATTGCCGCTCTGTAAACTCACATGGCAACAAAGTTTCATTTTGTACACAAGTCTTTCCGGAAAGCTTCACTTATTCTCGCCAAGTAGTATTACGCCACACGATGTCAGCGAGAGGGTGTCCAATTGGCTCAGCACAAGAGGTTGGACCAATCCCGTGAAGGTTTGAGCATCTTTGATCAGATATCTTCGACGAAGCAAAGGAAGAGTCAACTTGTCAACAACAGCAATTATCGTGGTCTTTGTGATAAAAAAAAAACAAAAAATTGGGACTTGCAAAGGCCATGTAAAAAATATGCTGCTCAAGAATGTACAGGAACCTCCGTGGATAAAACTTTAACCCGTGGATAAATAAAACTTTAACCCTTTAACCCAGAGTCACAAACACACCAACCCGCCTCACCTTCTTTGGTCCATACGTGACCGACATTACATGTGGTCGACTCGATTATCTCAGGGTATGTACGAAACGGTGGCACTGTGAAAAATACTCCATAAAACATAAAGATCAATCTCACCAAGGGAAGTGTACATGGGAGAGGAGGGGTTCTTCTTCACTCCCAGTATAGGCAGACAGAACGTCGCCTTCAGCTCCGGGTGAGTAATGTGCGCCTTCTTGAACCGGAGAGCCTGGGTGGACGGTCGGAGGTACGAAGCGTTGAGATGCGAACGGAAACGCCTCGAAGTGCAACAACAAGCAGCATTCAATTAAAATAAATCAATCAACGACGATCATTGTAACTTGTATTCATGCGTAATTTGATTAATAACCATTCAAATGGTTTTCAGCCCGACTCGGACAACCTTCAGGCCCAATTTCACATGTCAATCACACAAGCTCCAAACTGACCGCTTCGGTGGGACTGCAAAATAATCATCGGTGGGCCTGCAAATCCAAGGGTAATGTCAAACCTTCAAATACATTTCACCAGAATCATGGCACAAGGATTTTGGTCGAACATGGCAGGAACTAACGGCAAGGTAATAAATTAACAATTTGGTGCAACGAGCAGCAAAGTTAATTAAAAGATAAATAAATAAACAAAACATCTGTCAAAACATGCAAAAATTAAAGAATACTTGACGTATTGCGAGGCTGATGCAAAATTAAATTCCATGCCGTCAAGCACACGTGGGAAGCTTCCATGCCACCGACAGAATATTCTGAATCCAAACATGTGGTCAAAGCACTAAATTAATTAACCTTCAGCTGAACAGACAACCTAATTGAGGCGGCCTGAGCAGGTGTTCGTGGAGACGCACAAAGCACCATCCGACGAAGCGCGGCACGACGACGCCGAGGACAAAGCTTCATACAGTAACGCAAGGCACACGTGTGGCGCCTCCCTGTGGAAACCCCACCCATCACAGACCAGCTTCAGGTTGAACGCCAAGAATGAGGACAAAGCAACGTATCTGTATTTTTTATTTTTTTTTTAAGGTACGAAGAAGGACCGGAAAGGTAAACAAATGCGGCAATCGCACAAGTTTATCTCAAGGCCGAGATGCGTCATATCACGTCACCGCGGATTGTGATCTTTGTGAGGCCATCGGCCCCACGATGATAATCTTCATGGGTCGGTTACTCAAGGTACATTTGTGCGGCACTGCACCCATTTGAAAATCAACAAGGTGCGGACAAATGGTCAGTTGCCAGAAAAAATTAAAAATAAAAACACAGACAACAGCACTCGGTAGTGTGCATACCTCCGCCAGGCTAAACAGTTTACATTTTGTATCCCATCGACCGGCTCGATCTGCGTCCAGACCCGACCCAAAATCTAATCAGCTCGTCCTTGCGACACATCCCACCATGGATGGATTGGCAAGACCTGCACCTCATCGACGAGCCTAAACTCCCGAGTTCCTTTGGTAGCGGATGTTGGAGACGGGGTTACAACCCACAAATGGTTTTTTGCCAGTTCCAATGCAGCTCTCATAAGCACCGAACTGGTCTTCGACACATATCCCAGATCTCAACACCGTCCGATTAGCATCCAACTTCACGCTGTTGAGCAGGCAGAAATCAACCCCCCGACCTACGTATGTGGTCACCACCCCACACAACTTCAAGAAGGTAGACTGTAAGGACTTCTTGATAGATCTTGATAAACCCATTGTATTGAGGAATTGGTGAAAAAAACCCAGAAAGCTGTGACAAATTTATGTCGAGAGTATGGAAAGCCTCAAGGAAAAGCATCCCTCGAGGATTCCACACTGAATATGTACCCGGCCTTCCCTCAGATTCAGCCAACATCTACGTTTCATCGAAGAAGTATGAAGATGGTCCGTTTGCTGCTGATATTACTGCGACTGGAGAAGTTCTAAAAGTGGCCATTTCCACTGAGAGACACCAGTCTTGGCAGTCTCTGATTGAATCTGTGGACATGACACAACCAGCAGCAAGAAGGTTTGGGTTACTCTTTGCCAGATTAATGAGGACTCAAAGGAGGCTACTTCACTCCAGACAGTCTGCTCTACTACTAACCAAGAGGCCTACCAACTCCTACTTAAATGGGAAAGGTGGCAAGCCCATGCCGAAGCGAAGCTTCAGCAGTGCCCTGAAGCTACCTCTGCTAACCCACAACTTTGCCAGGCATTCACAATGAAAGAACCGGATGCTGCCATCACGTCAACACAGCCAAGGTGGGCAAATCTGCTGGTCTCGATGACATCATGATGAAAGATCAAACACTTTCGCCGAGCTGCAAGAGAGTGGACTACTGGCTATGTTTAATACCTGCGTGTGGCGATGTCATATCCCAAAGATTTGGTGTCGTGCTCGAGTCGTAGCCCTTATGGAGCCTGGTAAAGATTATTCAGCAGCAAAAAGCTGCAGGCTGATATCACTCCTTTGCCAAACACACAAGTTGTTTGAATGACTTATCCTGACTCTTCCAACTCAAGTTATAGAAACCTCTCTGATAAAGGAGGTTCTGCCCCTGGAAAATTCTGCACAGGACAGCTACTAAACCTGACTCGGCCCATTTCAACGCACAGGTTGAAATGTCAACGCACAAACAGACTGCGAACGCGACCTTTGCCCCAGACCACGAAACATCTCTTGAGCTGTGGCATGCTGCATGGGACAGGTACGGCAAATGATCTGGCAGAGGCTAACGATGCAGCGTTCGATTGTGCTCGACAACGGCAGACGGTGGTGTGGTGACACAAAATGAGGATGGATTTCAGGAAGGTGTCATCACAGGTGCTCTGTCCGTGGAACTCTCAGCTGCCTCGGACGCTGTGAACCATCGCTGACTATGACAGAAACTGCTTGAAATTACAGATAAGTAGTGAATACCTTGGTGAACACGAGTTTTCGTCCAATTGTCTGGAAAAAGGAGCCAATGGCGCAGGCAAAAAGAACTGCCTTCCCTAAGGTAGCGTCCTGCCTCCCATTCCGTTTAACAGCTCCGTCAATTGCCAGCCTATCCATCCCCAGATCAGGAGCTTTATCTCTGCAGATGGCCTGTGTATCACAACACAGAAGAATGAGTTCCCTGAATTGCAATCGACTCTCCCGAAGGCCCTGACCAACTTATCGTCCAATGAAAAGAACCATCTGAGAGCCAATCACTCCGAAACTCATGTTTATGCCTTCCACTTGAAGAATGAACATGCAAATTGAAGGCTGGAGATTCTGTGGAATGGAACCAGACGAGAACACTGTGAAAATCCAGTCCATCTTGGTGTGACCCCTGACCATTCTTTGACCCACAAAGCGCACACACATCGATAAGCTGAAAGCAAAAGCCAGCACGGAAAATGCTCTTCTCAGAAAACTGGGCAACTCGAAGTGGGGAGCCAACCCCACAACCATCTGATTGACTGCACTGGCCCTGTGTTTCTCCGTGGCTGAAAATGCCTGTGCGGTTTAGAAACGGTCAACTCATGCAAAGAAGATCGACACAATGCTAAACTCAAGCTGTTGCTGTGTCAGCGGATGTCTGAAACTTACCAAGACCAGCAACCTCTATCTGCTCTCTGGCATTGCTCCACCTGACATTTTAAGGGCTGTAGGTAGCCAGCAAGAACGGCTCAGGAAATCAGAGGATGAAAGACGTCCCTTCCCCATTCATCCGTTGCTCCATTCACATCTCAAATCACGCAGAAGGTTCCTCTCTTCTGTCCAACCATTGAACGTTAAATCATAGAGAAGGCTGAAACTGTGGTAAGGCAGACTGCAACAATCCCCAGAAGATGAATATATGACACTAAACTCCTAAAGCTATCAGAGAAGCTCCCATCAGATGCTGACCTGCCGTGGATAACCTGGCACAACCTAAACAGACTACCGGTGGGTACGGGGAGATGTAAATCAAACTTGTCAAGATGGAGATGCACTGAAGACGCAGCAGACTCTGAACGTGACCACGGCCTCAGACCATGAAACATCTCTTGAGCTGCAGCATGCTGCATGGGATTGGTACGGCAAAGGATCTGGTAGAGGCTTATGATGTCGCGTTAGATCGTGTTCGCCAGTGGCAGACAGTGATGTGATGACACATAATGCATGAACCCAAGCTGTGCACCAAGTTTTTCCTGAATCCGTCCACAACGTTTTGAAATATCCTGCCCACAAACAGACAAACAAAAACAAACAGGGGTGAATACATAACCACTGTTCACCTTCGGTGGTGGAGGTCATGAGTTTTTAAAAAGCGAAAAATGTAAACGTGGTTTTAATCACGAAAAGGCAAAATAATGTCTGGCACTCGTGAGGACCACATGGCATCCAGTCTAGCTTCAAACACAGCAATTGATGGAATTAATTGTTTATTATCACCCAAACCGTTCGGGATGACAATAACCTTGTGTCACAGCTGGGATAAAGCACGTATACGCACTTTTTACCTGAAATGCCATGCACTGCTTCATGCGAAACAGGCTTTTGCAGGTACAAGACCATTCCCAAATTTTACAAACGAGACGCGAGACCGGTGTCATGCTTTCATCTCTTGCAGTAACTTGAGAGTTAACATGCAATGAAGTTTGTGAGTAAAGTTCATGACATCATGTGGTCCTGGCAAGATGGTATCAGAGGTGGTACATTTACATCCAACAAAGCGCACCGCCCCTCGGACGTACGTCAAGGTGAAGACCCATCCGCCAGCTTGAGCTGGCAGACATTAAAGATCTACGGTGTCTTTCGATGAAGGATAAGTGGGTTATTACCCTGGATAAATTCCCTAAATTCCTGCCCAAACTTACAAGGGACAACTGCATCAATGGCGCAGTCTCGTACCCGAGCAATGATGACACTAGTACCCACACGCTACGTACGATTCAAGGCAAAGAATGCAATGACCTGTGATGCCCATTTGAGTATGTGACATCCTTAATACAAAGTGTCATACATTTATTATTGGGGGTTCCGCAGTGAAATGGATTCTAGATAACAACCAGCTGACAGACCACATCCGGTTGTCATAATGAGACTGCAACGTAAACTAGAGCTAAGTAGATGGCACGCCATCGCAAATACCCACGCTTCCCACCTAAAGCAAAGTTTAAAGATGGCAAAAGTTACACCAGGAATGACCCAATATCAAATTTTTAGCGGAAAAAAAAACAATGAAACTTTTGTTTTAAACCCTGTGGCCTTAAGTCCTAACCCCTGGGCATAAATAGACCGGGGGTCACATCCAAATAAAACAATTAAAGAAGTTACATATTTCATGCATCTCCCAATGTTGATGGCATATACAACGGTTCATTTTTTGATATTTGACCTTTTGACCCCAGCTTAGGGTCCGGGGGGGGGGGGCATGGCCAAAAATGACACTGCTCTTGCAGCTTCGTGCAATGTGCTGATCATAACTCGGTTGGTGAATTTCTGCCCAAACATTGAGACGACAGCGTAAAAGGACAGACCATTTTAAAAGATATCCCCACCCCCCTTTGTTTTTTGTTTTTTTTTCAAAAAGCGTGGGGATGATAATGGACAAGGCTCGGGAAAAACAACAAAAGGAACAGTTTACAAACTAAGAGTTGCTGAGCGGTTGGTAGCGAGCAAGAATTTAATTTGCCCTGATAACGTTAGAAAAATTAACCAACATAACAAGGGGATAAACCCCTATTTTTTCCCCCCCAAGTGCAGAGATGTAAAAGTGTACCTCCGATCAAGAAAACATTTAACCAAGTGTAAAAGTAAGGTTCTGATCCCTTGCAAAGCCAATCACACACAAGGGCATTACGTGCAGCACTGGCAGCAAGTAATCAGAACAATAGCTACAGCACGGAGGATTTCCTCTTCGGTCGGCCTTCTCCGGTAACAAAATAAACGTGCTTTTATGAACCTCCAACGAGGTTGGGTACAAATAATTAGCTTACATCATTTTGGGCTGAACCTTTGTTTAAAAATCCATTTTCCAGGTTGATGATAAATATTGCAGTCCTATCAGATCTTACACACCCTCTTCAGCGAGGACGTCGTGCGCAACAGAGCCTTGCACTTCTGACCTCTCGTAAACAAAATGAGACTTCTGCAAACAACTCGAGTCGATCGCCCCCGTGTATGACAAGATGCACAATTACCTGAAGTAAACTGCTCAATTAGATTGCCAACGGCTTGATTTAAAACTCTGCAAACGAACCGGACGGCATCAGCTCACGTGTCCTAAAAACCTGCTCCGCTGCTCTTTCACATCCTCTCTCTGCCATTTTCACCTTATCATTTGATCGCTTGGATCAAAATCCAACAATCCACAATTCCATCCGCTTGGAAATGCACCAACATCACTGCATGACATAAAAAGGTACAAAAAAAGGTACAAAAACTGATCCCCACAATTACAGACCTAGTCCGCTTACTTCCAATCATCAGCAAGGTCATGGAATCCATCATGGCAGTTGATATGAAAACCTTCCTTTGTTCCAACAACCTCATCTCAGATCATCAGGTTGGTTTCACACCTGGTCACTCCACCTTGGACGTGCTGTTTCTACTCACCCAACAACGGATGGAAACCCTCAATGTCAGACATGGGATGATGCCCGTCACTCTGGACATATCTCGTGCTTTTGATACAGTCTGGCATCCCGCCTTGCCCTCCAAACTATCTGCCTATGGCATCCAAGGCCAACTCCACCCATGGCTTACCGACTTCCTCCACTCTCGTAACCAATGTGTGGCTCTCAATGGAATCCTTTCATCCACTCTCCCTGTCAAGGCTGGAGTGCCCCAAGGCAGTGTTCTGGGCCCAGTTCTATTCCTGATCTTCATCAATGATCTCTCTGGAAAATCCTCGTTATCCATTTACTGATGACTTCACCTTCTGCCATGACATCCTTCATCCTTCAGAAGGGAAGTCTTCAAAGAATGTAAAGCAAACCCATCCTTGTACTTCCTTCACAATTCTCTTGAAGTTCAGTCATTAAACTGTTGAGTCTCACCATCAGCAATGATCTTTATTGGGCAATCAACATTTTTAAGTTGGCCTCCAAAGCCAGTCTGAGCATTCTCCATCATGCAAGGTCGTTCTTTGGCACACCTAAACTCTTGTACACAAACACGGTCTTCATCCACAGCGTGATGAGTACTGCTCTGCCGTATGGGATAGCACCCACGCCTCACAACTTACTCAGCTAGACGCCACGGAAACCAAAACCTTCAAGATCATTGGAATCTCCCATGATGCTCAATCTCTCGGCCGATCACTTTCCCATCGCAGACAGGTCGGTGGTCTTCTACCGCCTCTTTCCTGGTCTTGCACCCTTTTTCCATTGCTTTTGACCACCCCCCCCCACCCCCAATGTTTCTCCAAGGCACATGCACACCACAATCAACCCCTTCCAGAATCACTGCTCACCTCCACTCATCCATATTCTCATCCACCCAATCCTCCGCACCACCCAACCCCACCGTGGAACCAACTTCCACATTCTCTAATCTCATTCTTCCGTCAAGGACTTTAAGACAGCTGTTCACCACAATATCAGATCATCCCCATCCAAAACCATGATCTTTTCTACCCGGTTAACCATCTTGAAGGCCTCCTCTTTTCAATTTTCAATTTTCCTTCCAGAGAGTTTGCTTCTCTATCAATCTTGAGCACCCCATACATCCTACCCAACCCGACACTCTTCCCCACATCCATGATTTCTCCAAGGCTCCCTCGATTTTGTCCAACCCTGCTGTTTTTTAATACAATGTCGAGGACGTATGAGAGCTAACACAGAGAACGTACAACAAGGAAGTAGGAGACAAGAGGGGCGGGAAAGGGAAGGACAAAACAGTGGGAACAGAGACGTGAGAAGATCTGTGGAAGGGAGAGATGGGGCAGGGTACACAGTGAAAACAAGATGGACATGACAGGCACTTTCAGGAAGGAAAGTAAGGAAGTGAAGGAGGTGGGTATGGGTGGATTAATGGGGGGAGAAACGGCAGTGGTTTTGGATGGGGGAAGATAAGAGATTGTGGTGAACAGCTGTTTTGAAGAGCTGGAGGGAAGAG
The DNA here is from genome assembly GCA_035128595.1 of Eptatretus atami. Taxonomy (NCBI): domain Eukaryota; kingdom Metazoa; phylum Chordata; class Myxini; order Myxiniformes; family Myxinidae; genus Eptatretus; species Eptatretus atami. Next base: position 131,128,433 of record CM068959.1, on the reverse strand, counting down.
TGGGATTGAAGAGAATGTGGGAGTTTGTTCCGAAGGTGGGGCAAAAAAAAAAGAGGAATGAAAGGGTGAAGGTGAGCAGTGATTCTTGACTTTGTAGTTTTACCAGAAGGGGATTGCTGGTGGACCTTGAGCGCCCTGCGGAAATATTTGGGGGGGGGGGGGGGAGGGACATATCGCAGACATAGCAGAGAGGGTGAGGCCGGAGAGGAGATGAAAGAAAACAAAAGACCACAGACCTGCCTGCGGTGAGACAGTGAGACACCCAAAGACACAGCTTCATCGTGGGAGATACCAATGATCATAAATGCCGTGGTTCAAAGCGTGAAGCCGAGAAAGGTGAGAGGCAGGAGCACCAGACCAGAGGGGAGAGCAGTACTCCATCAAGCTGTGGCGGAAAGCTTTACATGTGATCAGGATCTCAGGTGTGCCAAGTAAGGAAATTGCACGGTGGAGGTGCCCAGTCGACGACTGGCTTTGGAGGCCAGCTTGGAAATGTGGCTTTCCCAGGAAAGATCAAGGCAGATAATGAGACCCAGAAGCTTGAATGGAAGGACTCAAGAAGGATTGATTGGGGGGGGGTGGTAGTGTTCAGATGGTCCTTTCAGAGAGACATGGTGAGAATGAGATTTGTCAGGATTGAAAGACATGTTCCACGTGTTGGACCAGTTTGCGATTTTATCCAGATCTGAAGAGAGTGAAAAGGCTGCTGCTTACCAATCTGAGGGATGACAGATGGTACGGCAGAGGGTGGAGTCCTCAGCAATGAGATAGAGGATTTTCAGAGTCGGAGAGATCATTGATGAAAACCAGAAAAAGAACAGGGCCCAGAACGCAGCCTTGATGAACTCTAACCTGGACAGGAAGCGGGGATGAGAGAACTCCATTTGGGGCCACACGTTGGCTGCGACAGGAGAGGAAGTCTGTGAGCCTGAGTGACGATGTACTTGAATACCTATCGGAAGAGAGTTTGGTGAGCAGGACAGGGTGCCAGACCCGTATTGAAAGCAACGTGATGTGTCCAGGGAGATGGCTCTGATTTCATGTCTGGCATTGAGGATCGCCATCCATTGCTGGGAGAGCAGAAGCAGCATATCCAGGGTAGAGTGACCTGGTCTGAATCCAAATAGATGATCGGAAATCAAGCCATTGGAGAAGAAGAAGGATTTAATGTCTGAAGTGATGATTGATTCCATAACCTTGCTGATGATTTGGAGAAGGCTGATTGGCCTGTAGTTGCAGGGATCTGTTTTTGCACCTTTTTTATGCAGAGCGGTAATGTTTGCCGATTTCCAAGCGGATGGCAGATGACCTTGAGCAAAAGAAAGAAAGAAAAAAAAAGAAAGAAAGAAAGAAAGAAAGAAAAGAAAAAGAAAGAAAAAAATAAAGAAAGAAAGAATGAGGAAGAGCAGCAGAGCAGGTTTTTAAGGACACGTGGGCTAATGCCGTCTGGACCAGTTGCAGAATCTGAGTCGAGGTTTGACAGCAAGCTCTCCACCTTGTCAGGAGAAAAGGACATAGAGTCCAGGGACAGTTGGGTGCGACTGGGTAAGGTGGGTACAGAAAGTGATGGGTTTTGGACACAGGATTTTGATGCAAACACCAAGTTTAGGCATTAAGCCTTTTCACATGCGGTGTCAGCAGGTGGCCATTTGAGGTAAGGGAGGGGATGGAGGGGGAACATACACCAGAAACAGATTTGATTAGACGCCAAAAGGATTTGGAGGAGGGAGAGAGGTTTGAGAGTTCAGACTTGAGATTAGAAAGATGTTGTTTTCTGGCCCTCCTGAGGGTAGATACACACTTGTTCCGAGCTTTATGGAAGGAACTGAGATTACCCTCAGTTGGGTTTGCTTTCCATGAGGCAAAGGCAAGTTGTTTCAGGACAACTGCCTCACCAACAAGCTTCAGTCAACCAAGGGCGGGAGGAAGGGTAGAACAACTGAAGACGAGATAGGATAAATCTGCGTGGGAGAGGGAGAGGGAGAGAGTTTCTATGCAAGAATTCCCAGGATGAGTTGAAGAATTCCCAGGATGAGTTGATGTTGGAGAAAGTAGCGATAGGAGACCAGTCTATAAATTTGATGGCTGCTTGGAGACCCTGCCAGTCGGCCTGACTGAAATTCCAGACTCGACGGCGCTGAGGTGGTTCTCTAATAACAGCCAGAGATATATCTATTTTGACAAGCATGTGGTTCGAAGAACTGATTTGAGTGGAGGAAGAACAGCAGATATTTTCAGCGAAATTTGTCAAAATCAGATCCAGAAGAGATTGAGTACTGTTGGTTGAGATCAGGGTTGGGAAGTTGACCGATTAAGTCAGTTCCAATGGGTCAAAGAAGTCTTTTGCTGAAATGCCATGGCAGTTGAGAGAGGTACCCACACCCAGCCAACTAGGAAGATAAAAATTTGAATCACCACATACGAGGAAGAGAGAGCGTTGGGATGAGAGGACAGAAGTTGATCCATGTTTTCGGATAGTGAGGTGTAAATGGAGTCATCACTGTTTGGTGGACGGTACAGTA
>CM068959.1:131090169-131104398 GCA_035128595.1 Eptatretus atami | reverse complement strand
TCCCCGCCCCCCAAAAAAAATGAAAGTGGTATGTTTCTGGAATAACAGCAGAGCCCCAGCCCAATCAAATCACTCGAGGCCACCTAGGCACACTGACTGAGGATGAAGCTCCACAGAGCGGAATCTACACTAAAACTTGCTTTGGAAGAGGAATGGTCTGACCCCCACTCCTGGTATCTACCATGTTTGTACCTGGCATTAATAACAACCACCCATTACAAACTTAATAAAGATTGTGAATCAATAACCCGAGGTTTTACTCGATGTCCAACATTCCAGGTGATTATAGTGGAGTGCATCAATGGGCAGACTCACGTCTTTTTCATTTGAACCTTCTCGGCATGCCGCTGCTTGTGATACAGCTTGGCTTTCAGGCCGATCATCTTCCTTGCCTTTTTGGAGCGCGTGTGTGCTTCCCGGCCCTCCTGCTTGCGCTTACGCTCATGGTGGTCAAAGCGAGAGCCATAGCGTTTACGAAAGAGCTCAATATACTCATTCTGTGGCTGCAATACAGAAATAAAACATTATAAAAGGACGGATTGGTGTCAGCAATGATAGAGAGAGACGGAGATAGAGAGAGACAGACAGACAGACAGACAGAGATAGAGAGAGAGACAGACAGCAGACAGGACAGACAGGATAGAGAGAAGACGACAGACGACAGACAGACGAGATAGAGCGAGAGAACAGACAGACAGACAGAGATAGAAGACAGACAGACAGACAACAGAGATAGAGAAGAGGACAGACAGACAGACAGAGATAGAGAGAGACGACAGACAGACAGGAGACAGACAGACAGACAGACAGACAGAGATAGAGCAGAGAGACAGACAGACAGACAGAGCTAGAGAGAGAGAGACAGAACAGACAGAGCTAGAGAGAGAGAGACAGACAGACAGACAGAGATAGAGAGAGAGACAGACAGACAGAGAGTAGAGAGAGAGAGGACAGACAGAAGACTGAGATAGAGAGAGACAGACAGACTGAGATAGAGAGAGACGAGACAGACTGAGATAGAAGAGAGGACAGACAGACAGACAGACTGAGAGACAGACAGACAGAGACAGAGAGACACATAGAGAGAGACAGATAGAGACAGAGATAGAGAGAAGGACATAGAGATAGAGACAGACAGAGAGAGAGAGACATAGAGAGAGACAGATATAGAGAGAAGGACATAGAGAGAGAGACAGATAGACAGAGATAGATAGAGACAGACAGACATGGACACGGATATATAGAGATATACAGATAGAGATAGACAGAGAGAGAGAGAGAGAGATAGACAGAGAGAGATAGACAGACAGAACACACACAGAAAGAAAATTGCAAACATCACAAAAGGCAGTTTCAGGCAACAACAACAACATAAAAAACGGTTTAAGGCACCACAAAACCATTCAACCACCACAAAACCATCCAACCACCACAAAACCAACCACCACCAAACCATTCAACCACCACAAAACAATCCAACCAACACAAAACCACCACAAAACCATCCAACCAACACAAAACCATCCAACCACCACAAAACAATCCAACCACCACAGAACCATTCAACCATCACAAAACCATCCAACCACCAATCTCAAACTGCATTACCCTCCCAAGGAAGGTTGGAATTCATGAGTTTACATCCAAACACCAACAACGTTCGACAATCAGCCTGAGAAGCCTCACAGAATGAAAAAAATTAATCAAATCAGCAATTAATTTCGTTACAAATTAAAAAATCCCAGTCACGTATCGGCGGTCCTTACAAACAAACCACTCAACGTACCCATAACTTACCATGACTGCGGCGGTGGTTCGTTCTGCTGTTGCTGTTGATGTTTTAACTCGATCGCCTTCTCAAAAATATTTTAAAATTCCTTAAACACCGATGAGACGAGGAACCACGCAGGCTGACGTCATCCTAATCCACACCGGCAAGAAAAAAAAAACATAAAAGGCCTAACTCACGTGGTTAATTTTAACTAAAATTTAAACATGTATTTCTTTCAGAATTTACAAGATAAAAAGTAAGTCTATTTTATGCAACTTATATTTTTTTAAAAAGAGGGGGAAACCACCCAAAAAAATTTATAGAGGAACTATTACTAATGATACCGACATGGCCGTCATACATTGTTTAAACGATAAATACAATTCGAACTCCCAAGATGCCTCAAAGATTGCCAAACAAATTGGAGGATTATTTTAAGGCAATGAATAATTCGATTCCCAAGTGCAGCAGTCCACTCCACCAGAAGCCTCGACAACAGCTCCAAGGGCAAGGAAAGCTGCAGACGGAGTGGACGAGACGTTTTTAGCTCACCTGTGACGTACTTCCGGGGAGCTCGTGGAGGACGGCATGTCGTCACGTCCGCCGGTTAAAAAACACTTTCAACTTCTCCGAAACCACATACCCGCTTTCCATGAGACTTGACCACAACCTTCCTCACCCGTGATGTACCAAAGTTTGTTCACGGCATTAAAAAAAAAATCCATCTCGGTATTTACTTTCTTATCCGTTATATATTTTGTGGGTCATCCAGATGCGAACCAGCGGTTACCTGGTTCTCTTATGCAGCCGCTTCCAGGTGAGCGTCCAGGGGTATTGGCCCTATGTTTTTACTAAGGATGGAGAACGAATCTCGATCATGGTATGAAGATCCCCACCTGGTATGACAGGCAGCCTGAGTCAACCCACCTGGTATGACAGGCAGCTGCGTCAAAACCCACCTGGTATGACAGGCAGCTAGTAACCCACCTGGTATGACAGGCAGGCTGAGATCAACCCACCTGGTATGACAGGCAGCTGAGTCAACCCACTGGTATGACAGGCAGCTGAGTCAACCCACCTGGTATGACAGGCAGCTGAGTCAACCCACCTGGTATGACAGGCAGCCTGAGTCAACCCACCTGGTATGACAGGCAGGCTGAGTCAACCCACCTGGTATGACAGGCAGCCTGAGTCAACCCACCTGGTATGAACAGGCAGGCTGAGTCAACCACCTGGTATGACAGGCAGCCTGAGTCAACCCACCTGGTATGACAGACAGGCTGAGTCAACCACACTGCTGTATGACAGACAGGCTGAGTCAACCCACTGGTATGACAGGCAGGCTGAGTCAACCAACCTGGTATGACAGACAGGCTGAGTCAACCACCCTGGTATGACAGGCAGCCTGAGTCAACCCACCTGGTATGCAGGCAGCCTGAGTCAACCCACCTGGTATGACAGGCAGCCTGAGTCAACCCACCTGGTATGACAGGCAGCCTGAGTCAACCCACCTGGTATGACAGGCAGCCCGAGTCAACCCACCTGGTTGACAGGCTGAGTCAACACCACCTGGTATGACAGGCTGAGTCAACCCACTGGTATGACAGGCAGGCCGAGTCAACCCACCTGGTATGACAGGCAGGCCGAGTCAACCACCTGGTATGACAGGCGGCCGAGTCAACCCACCTGGTATGACAGGCAGCCCGAGTCAACCCACCTGGTATGCACAGGCAGCCCGAGTCAACCCACCTGGTATGACAGGCAGCCTGAGTCAACCCACCTGGTATGACAGGCTGAGTCAACCCACCTGGTATGGCAGGCTGAGTCAACCACTGGTATGACAGGCAGCTGAGTCAACCCACCTGGTATGACAGGCAGCCTGAGTCAACCCACCTGGTATGACAGGCAGCCTGATCAACCCACCTGGTATGACAGGCAGCCTGAGTCAACCCACCTGGTATGCACAGGCTGAGTCAACCCACCTGGTATGAGCAGGCTGAGTCAACCCACCTGGTATGACGCTGAGTCAACACACCTGGTATGACAGGCTGAGTCAACCCACCTGGTATGACAGGCAGGCCGAGTCCCCACCTGGTATGACAGGCAGCTGAGTCAACCACCTGGTATGACAGGCAGCCCGAGTCAACCCACCTGGTATGACAGGCAGCCCGAGTCAACCCACCTGGTATGACAGGCAGCCGAGTCAACCCACCTGTATGACAGGCTGAGTCAACCCACCTGGTATGGCAGGCAGGCTGAGTCACCCACCTGGTATGACAGGCTGCTGAGTCAACCACCTGGTATGACAGGCTGAGTCAACCCACCTGGTATGACAGGCAGCGCTGAGTCAACCCTGGTATGACAGGCTGAGTCACCCACCTGGTATGACAGGCTGAGTCAACCCACCTGGTATGACAGCAGCCTGAGTCAACCCACCTGGTATGACAGGCAGCCTGAGTCAACCCACCTGGTATGACAGGCAGCCTGAGTCAACCCACCTGGTATGACAGGCAGCCTGAGTCAACCCACCTGGTATGACAGGCCTGAGTCAACCCACCTGGTATGACAGGCAGCCTGAGTCAACCACCTGGTATGACGCAGCCTGAGTCACCCACCTGGTAGACAGGCACCTGAGTCAACCCACTGGTATGACAGGCTGAGTCACCCCCCTGGTATGACGGGCTGAGTCAACCCACCTGGTATGACAGGCTGAGTCAACCCACCTGGTATGACAGGAGCTGAGTCAACACACCTGGTATGACAGGCTGAGTCAACCACCTGGTATGACAGGCGCTGAGTCAACCCACCTGGTATGACAGGCAGGCTGAGTCAACCAACCTGGTATGACAGGAGCCGAGTCAACCCACCTGGTATGACAGCAGCCGAGTCAACCACCTGGTATGACAGGCAGCCCGAGTCAACCCACTGGTATGAACGGCAGCCTGAGTCAACCCACCTGGTATGACAGGCAGCCTGAGTCAACCCACCTGGTATGACAGGCAGCCTGAGTCAACCCACCTGGTATGACAGGCAGCTGAGTCAACCCACCTGGTATGACAGGCAGCCTGAGTCAACCCACCTGGTATGACAGGCAGCCTGAGTCAACCCACCTGGTATGACAGGCAGCCTGAGTCAACCCACCTGGTATGACAGGCAGCCTGAGTCAACCCACCTGGTATGACAGGCAGCCTGAGTCAACCCACTGGTATGACAGGCAGCCTGAGTCACCACCTGGTATGACAGGCACCTGAGTCAACCCACCTGGTATGACAGCCTGAGTCAACCACCTGGTATGACAGGCTGAGTCAACCCACCTGGTATGACAGGCTGAGTCAACCCACCTGGTATGACAGGCTGAGTCAACCCACCTGGTATGACAGGCTGAGTCAACCCACCTGGTATGACAGGCTGAGTCAACCCACCTGGTATAACAGGCCTGAGTCAACCCACCTGGTATGACAGGCTGAGTCAACCCACCTGGTATGACAGGCTGAGTCAACCCACCTGGTATGACAGGCAGCCTAGAGTCAACCCACCTGGTATGACAGGCAGCTGATCAACCCACCTGGTATGACAGGCAGGCTGAGTCAACCCACCTGGTATGACAGCAGGCTGAGTCAACCCACCTGGTATGACAGGCAGGCTGAGTCAACCCACCTGGTATGACAGGCACGGCTGAGTCAACCCACCTGGTATAACAGGCAGCTGAGTCAACCCACCTGGTATGACAGGCAGCCCTGAGTCAACCCACTGGTTGACAGGCAGCCTGAGTCAACCCACCTGGTATGACAGGCAGCCTGAGTCAACCCACCTGGTATGACAGGCAGCCTGAGTCAACCCACCTGGTATGACAGGCAGCTGAGTCAACCCACCTGGTATGACAGCAGCCTGAGTCAACACCCTGGTATGACAGGCAGCCTGAGTCAACCCACCTGGTATGACAGGCAGCCTGAGTCAACCCACCTGGTATGACAGGCACCTGAGTCAACCCACCTGGTATGACAGGCAGCTGAGTCAACCCACCTGGTATGACAGGCAGCCTGAGTCAACCCACCTGGTATGACGAGCAGCCTGAGTCAACCCACCTGGTATGACAGGCAGCCTGAGTCAACCCACCTGTATGACAGGCAGCCTGAGTCAACCCACCTGGTATGACAGGCAGCTGAGTCAACCACCTGGTATGACAGGCAGCCTGAGTCAACCCACCTGGTATGACAGGCAGCCTGAGTCAACCACCTGGTATGACAGGCATGAGTCAACCCACCTGGTATGACAGACGGCTGAGTCAACCCACCTGGTATGACAGACAGGCTGAGTCAACCCACCTGGTATGACAGACAGGCTGAGTCAACCCACCTGGTATGACAGGCAGGCTGAGTCACCCACTGGTATGACAGACAGGCTGAGTCAACCCACCTGGTATGACAGGCTGAGTCAACCCACCTGGTATGACAGGCAGGCTGAGTCAACCCACCTGGTATGAGACAGGCTGAGTCAACCCACTGGTATGACAGACAGGCTGAGTCAACCCACCTGGTATGACAGGCTGAGTCAACCCACCTGTATGAGACAGGCTGAGTCAACCCACCTGGTATGAGACAGGCTGAGTCAACCCACCTGGTATGAGACAGGCTGAGTCAACCCACTGGTATGACAGACAGGCTGAGTCAACCCACCTGGTATGACAGCAGCTGAGTCACCCACCTGGTATGAACAGGCTGAGTCAACCCACCGTGGTATGACAGGCAGCCTGAGTCAACCCACCTGGTATGACAGGCTGAGTCAACCCACCTGTTATGACAGGCAGCCTGAGTCAACCCACCTGGTATGAAGGCTGGCGTCAAGATAGCTTGGAGGTGTGCACCCATTGCCGGGGTGTGGGTGCGAATCCAGACAAAGCTTGGAAACTGCCCCCATCGTGATTTTCAGAGGGCAAGTCACCAGTGTGTGGCGTCCCTCGGATGGATGTTAAACTGGGCGTCTCATCTGCCGGATTCGTTGGTGAACATTAAAGATCCCACAGTGTCCTTCACCAAGAGTAGGCGAACTCTCACCGGCACCCTGGCCAAATTCATGCATCAGTATGGGGGGGGGGGCGAGGTGCTCCAGGAGACCATGAAATGGAAGCCACAACCCAACCCATTCCAGACTGAGGAATCGAAAAAACTGGGACACACTCCTCCCTTGCTGGACCACCATGCAAAAGTTGGAGATCAGCCTCGAGGTTTGGTTTCTTCATGGTGTATACACACACACACACGGCATATTTTACTTCATTCGTTTCCTATGCAGCCTTTGGCTGGTGGTTGCATCATTGCTGGGAGCACAGGTGTGCCGATGAAGGTTAGAGCATGGATTGAGTCAGGGTGCCAGAGATAGCTCGCCGACTCTTCATGAAGAACACTCTTGGTATTGTGAATGGCCACCACCTCATGTTGCCAGACAGGACACCCGTTTAACGTCCCTCCAAGGACGGCACACATGGAGGATTCACTCTTCCTGTACGACGGATCATAGCTGGCCCAAGATTCACAACCAGACAAGCCGACTCGGCCGTGTGTCTACCTCTCTGGTCTTGGCCATGCTGACAGCCCGATGTATTTTAGTACGATTGGTTTTTGAGGAAAAATAAAATAAAATAAAATTTCGGTAAAGATTCTCACAATAATCTCATCTGTCTGTTCGTGCACAAACAAGCTCCGAATAACGACTAACAAGTGACAAAGCACGGAACAATCACAATCATGAGTAGAGTGATAGGTCAGATACCTCTTGTAACCTTGCCTGAGCTGCACTATGACCCAGAAAACTGCAAGATGAAAAGCTCTCCATTGTCATTTGAACATGAACGAGAGCGGTACTTGGAAGAGCACACGTTTCAGATGAACAGTTTACATTTTGTATCCCACCAATAAACCATATCTGGATCGGGACTCGAAACAAAATCGGCTTGTTCTTGTCACTTCACGAACTCGTCCACAACTGTTTAAAACATCAGGCCATATGGTTTTTGGCCACATCTCTCACGGGGGAAGAATCACGTCTAAAAAAAATAAAATAAAAATTCTCAGATCCAGATCTTTACCAGAAATTGAATCAATTCCTCTTCACACACCCATGTCCACCAAATTTCGTCTGAATCCATCCACAACTTTTTGATACATCGTGCTATGTATCGATTTTGAGCACCATCTCTCGATGGTGAAGAATCACAAAGCATTACATCACTGTCGTACCCAAGTCTTCACCAAAATCGAATCAGTTAGTCATCGTCACACACCCAACTCCCTCTGGCTCCATCCACAACCTGAGATATCCTGCACACACACACACACACGGAGGAGTGAAAACAACATCCTTCACCTTTGGTGGCAAAGGTAATCAGCTGTTCTTGTAAGTTTCCTCTGCTAGGTAGTGCATTTTGCAAAGACTCAACCATGAGAACCAAGGAGCTTTCAAAAGACCTCTGGGACAAAGTTGTGGAAAGGTACAGATCAGGGGATGGGTATAAAATATTTCAAAAGCCTTGAATATCCCTTGAAGCACAGTAAAGACGATCATTAAGAAGTGGAAGGCGTATGGTACCACCAAGACCCTGCCTAGATCAGGCCATCTCTCCAAACAAGGTGACCCAGCAAGGAGACTGATCAGAGAGGCCACTGACAACCTTGAGAGCTACAAGGCCTTTGTGCCAAAAACACTGGTCACTGTGTGCTTGTAACAACATCCCAAGCACTCCACAAATCTGGTCTGTACAGTAGGATGGCAATAAGGAAGCCATTAATTAAAAAAGGGCCACCTTGACATTGAGTCCTGTTTGAGGTATGCAAAAAACCTCTCCGGAGATTCTGAAGCCATGTGGCAAAGTTTTGTCGTCTGATGAAACAAAGATTGAACTTTTTTTCCGAAATGCAAAAGGTTAAGTTTGGAACAAACCCAACAGAGCACATCACATCACCCAAAGAACACCATCCCTACTGTGAAGCACGGTGGCGACAGCATTATGTAATGGCGATGTTTCTCATCAGCAGGGACTGGAGCACAACACAGAAAAATCCAAGAGGAAAACCTGCTGTCCTCTGCAAGAAAGCTGAAATTGGGACGGAAGCTCACCTTTCAGCATGACATTGACCCGAAGCACGCAGCCAAAGATAAATTGGAGTGGCTAAGGAACAAAAAGATAAATGTCCTTGAATGGCCGAGTCAGATCCCCAGCCGAAATCCAATCGAAAATAGTCTCATGACTTGAAGATTGCTGTCCATCAACGCTCCCCACGCAACTTGCCTGAGCTTGAATAGTTTTGTACAGAAGAATGGGCAAATAATGCCCAATCAAGGTGTGCAAAGTTGATTGAGACCTATCCCAACACACTCACAGCTGTAATTGCTGTCAAAAGTGCTTCCACCAAGTATTAACTCAGGGGGGGGGGGGAGAGTCGACACTTATCGAACCAAGATATTCTAGTTTTATAATTTTCTGAAATTTGTAGAATTTGTGGGTCACAATGTATAAATAAAGGTGGAAAAAGTCTGATTTAATTCCAGGCTTTTAAGGTAAGAAAAGGTGAAAATTTGGAAAGAGGGTGTAGTCTTTCTCTTGGCACTAAATAAATAAAAATATATATATATATAACAAAGTCAGGCCTGACATCGTATTAACAAATTAAGTTTATTTGCACAATGAAGGAAACTGTATGCAAACTCAACTTATTAAATAGCTAACCTTACAGTATACACACAAACAAGTTATACCTACCAATATATATATATTTAAAATGAAAAACCCCACTTTTATGCATTCCCAAATAGTACTTAAACCTTTCATGCACGGTCAAACCGTCAGACAGTTACATGCTGGTTACGCAAACCCAAGGTCTGGTTCCAAAAAGACCAGTCGAAGGAATGAGCTGTCTTATCGATCTTCAAACATTAAATGCACCCAAAACGATGCAAGAAAAACGTCGGGAGGTTTCCAGAACAAATTCCAGAGGAAACGCCACCTCCAAGCTGCCGTCCGTCACGGTCACTCTTTTGTTTTCCCCTCATCTTCATCCGAAGAGTCTCCATACTGCACAAGACACTGCATCTCGACCTTCTTCTTCTTCTTCTTTGGTGGAGCCAGTGGAGGCTCTAATGCTAAATGGAGGGATCAGAAAAGGAAAAGAAAGGAAGAAGCAACAACAAGCAAACAGGAAAACAACAGGCAATCGAAAAGAAAAAAAAAATCCACACAACATATTGATAAGACAAAGATGCAACAATTTTGGAAGATGCCAGCACAAAAATAATTAAATCAAAATCGAGGTTCCAGCACGACAGCACCCGGGGGAGGCAGCGTTGAGCACGCAGGTGACACGCACGCCACCACGTTCAACAGCAGCAGCAGCATCCATGGAAAAGAAGAAACAGCAGAAAAAAGGGACAACAAAAGAGGGAAAGGTGATTCAGTTAGAGGAGTCAGTGCATAAAATAGGATTCTTCAAGCTTTGCCACCTGGTCAGGTTCCTTTCCTCATTAAGTCAGAGGCTCTGATATTGATGAAAGGTGGTACCAAGGTCATTCTGTGAAACAATCAAGACAAAATTAATCAATCAAAGATGCCCACCCCCCTCCACTCCCCTTGCTGGAAAATATGGCGACCACCCCCCTGAGAAAAAAAAACAAAAACAAACAAACACCAGCTCGGTACTTTTTGACGTCGACCAATATGCCTTTGCCAACAATATTACATAATCGTATACATTTTAATCAAATTCAATTATTTGAACCTAATATAATTTAAATCCCCTCAAATGTTCTCAAGCATCACATTTTTACCTGACATGACCTCTGACCTCTTGATAGTAAAATCTAATCAGTTCATCTTTGCAGCATTATACACCGCTTGGTTTGGTTGAAATACATCATCACCAAGTTTGGTCAAAATCACATCAATGGTTCACAAGTCAGCAGGGTCACAGAATTTTTACCCAAGGGGACATCTGACCTTTGACTTCTTGCCCCCATAATCTAATCAGTTAATATTTGCATCATTACATACTAGCACCAAGTTTGACTCAGATCCCTTCAGATGTTCTCAAGTTATTGTGGTAACGAAAACCTATCATGGACGGACGGACAACCACCCCCCAAAAAATAAATAAAACATAACACCTCCAACGACTCAGTCAACGGAGGCATAAAAAAGGAAATAAATAAATGAATAAAAAAACTCAGCATTTCCATACATGGGGCAGTCTGTGTTCAAGGCAAAACCTTCACAATGGATTAATCAACAATTTCAAACTCGAAAAAACGCGAAGGCACTTCCTGTATCTCTGGACCTTACCGGTTGAAGGTGAGAGGCCAGGAGGGGGTGGTGGCATCAAGGCTGCGTCTCTGTTGCTTTCACAACTATTGGCTGTGGGGCTCGAGGGAAGTGGCGATGGGGCCCTCTCCTGCTTGCTGGTGGGGACAGACAAAGCAGCTTGTAAATATTAACCATCTTTATCCACACTGACACAGCTTATTGAAATTGGACGAAAAGGACGACCAACTTACACAACAAAAAAAAGTTTGAAGAGCACTGTCAATATCTGCGCTTATGAACCCACCGAACAAAATGAAATTTTCCCCATGTCGGCAAACAGCTGCTGAGCATTGTTACACCGTAATCATCATCACATCGATAACCCCAGCAGTTATTTCCAAAGGGTGAAAATAACTGAGTGTAACTAGAACTGAAGAGAAACAGAATCAAATCGGTCCTTCATCGAATGCAGCGATTAGTACGTTGGTGGTCTCCGGGAGCATTGGATATTTGTATTCATTCAATCTCCAGCCTTGGCATCGTCACCTTGTCGTCGCCACAAGCTGGTATGGGACTTTTGCCCGGACCAGCTTTCAATATTTCCTCGTAACGGCATGAACAGACAGCGCAGCAAGCCCTGCTTGAACCAAGCTTGTAGGTTTCAGGAACCTTTGAAGTTCGTCCGATTTGGAAATTGGCTTCAAATAACGAAGTACATTTTACGTTGAAGTCCAGGACTTCTTGGACCCTGTTCTTCTCGGATTATAAAGTGTAACCTGCTTCCACATTTGTGCTTTGCATAATTCGCATTTTTAAACTTATTTTATTTATTTTAATACACCTCAGGACTGGTCTCCTATATCTGCCTGGGAAAATTGGAAATCAGTCAACATCACAGCATTATATTAAAAAGGTGCAAAAACGGATCCCATTAACTACAGCCCAATTAGCTTACTGTACTTCCAATCATCAGCAAGGTCATGGAATCAATCATCACAGTTGACATAAAATCAGTCCTTTTCTCAAACAGCCTCATCTCAAATCATTAATTAGGATTCAGACCTGGTCACTCCACCTTGGACATGCTGCTTCTACTCTCCCAACAATGGTGGAGGCCCTCAATATCAGACATGAGATCAGAGCCATGTCTCTGGACAAATCTTGAGCTCTTGATAGTCTGGCATGCTGCCTTGCTCTCCAAATGGTCTGTCTCCAGAATCCAAGGCCAACTCCACTCTTGTAGACAATGTGTGGCTCAATGAAAACCTTTCATCTCCTCTCCCTGTCAAGGCTGGAGTGCCCCAAGGCAGTGTTCCCAGCCCCATATTATTGCTAATCTTCATCAATGTTCTCACCAAATCTGGAAAATCCTCTTTGCCGATGACTCCCCTCTCTGCCATGACATCTCATCCTTCTGACAGACAGGCAGCAGCCTCTTCCTTCCCTCTCAGACCATGACAAAATGACAAACTGGTCAAACAATTTTGTTCTTGTATCCATGTTGTCCACCCTTTGCATTTTCCCTTACCCCTCATCATTACCTGCATCCCTTGTTTGTCCGTCTTGATATACTCCCCCCCCCCCCAGCCCTGCTGTTGGTGTTTTCCCTTTATGTTGTGTCCTGATCATTTCTGTGTAATCACTCTTCTACGAGCCTGGACCACGTAGAAGAAAAAAAAAATGCCCACATTTGCAGCATTCTTCAGGAACATGTCCCCTGTGACTAACGGAGTCCGACAGTACAGTAAACCCTCAAATATTGTGGGTTCCAATATCGCAGGCAACCCATTGCGTTCTAATTTAGTTATTGCAGTATTTAATTTTGGCCAAACGCTTTGTGAGCTGAGATGAGTCATTGTTTCTCGTCCGTGTGTACGATTACCTCCCATTACGAGCCTTTTCTCGTTTCTCAAGCACCGTCAATTGTAGACCAATGACGATTCATTATTAAATTTACCTTTGTTCCTGTATGTTGAACAGGAAATGACAAGCGGCAATCCTGCAATACCAGATCTACAAGATCTAGTGGACACACAGTTAATAATGGTGCCCAAACATAAAACGATTGATAAAATTAATTGTGCCAAGGGCAGAGAAAGGTTATGACATTGTGTAAAAAAAAATTGAGTTGTTAGGTTGGCAAGATGTCATAGTGCGGCATCTGTGGGCTGCCCCTCTGGGTGGGATCAATGAATCGACTGTGCGGCAAAGTAAACGAGAGTCAAATATCCGAGCAAGGGTTCCTGCCAGCAAAGCGCCAAAGGCTTTCATTCATTCCAATCCCGTGATCGTCATCTTGAAAGGATGGAAAAATAGTCCGGGAGCAGTGGGGGTGAACCTGGTTTTGCCGGATAAAGATTTTTTCTTTGCCGTTTCTTATAGCCTTGGGGTAGCTCTTCATGATTCAGGGGGGTGACCGTTTGCAACCCTTGGGCAATTCTATATTAACCTTTTGTGCGGTAACGCAAAAAAAATCAGTTTTTTTTCACTATTTATTGCAATGACCCAACACACATCATTTGCTTGTGTCGATGTTTATTCACAAATTATGTAACCAAAACAACTTAAGATATAAACAATTGTGAATTACTCAGTTGAACCTGAGAATTGAACCCTTTCTGGGCTATTTTAACCCAGGACATAAAATTTTAAAACAGAAAACATATGATTCCAATAACCACCCACTATCCACTTATGTCACAAATAAGGTAAAAAAAAAACAATAAAATATGAAAATGACTTAATACTCAATATATAACCCTTCCTGACTGATTTTACCCAGCACAAAACATTTGAACATCTATAGAAAACAGGGTCTTTGACACATATTGCACAAAAACCTCCAAAATTATGGCATGGGATTTTAATTAGATCTCGTGCTTTCCGACCTGCTGACATTGATGCAAAATAGACTGGGTTAGACACTCAATGTGTTTAGTTTGACCAACCGTAAGATCAATTAAATTCGTGAAACAAACAAATAATCTGCTACTACTAGTTACTTCCCCAATCTCCTCAAACCTTGCTACTGCACACGTGACCAGCCAACTGCATAACAGGCACAGAAAATTGTGCAAGGCAGACCTCTGACTTGACAACCACACCTTCTCGTAAATAAATTGTGAAACCGTTTGTACGGTAACTAGTATTTTCAGGCCCCACAGTTATA
>CM068959.1:131063550-131076836 GCA_035128595.1 Eptatretus atami | reverse complement strand
CGTGAGGCGGTCGGGGTGAGGGAACGCCCCTTTTCAGGAACCTTCTCGAAGAGAGGTGGAGCCGAAAACGGGGAGGAGCGAAGGGCGGAGCCCCACGCTATACAAGGCGGACCCGGGAGCTCACTCTGTCGGGGTCGAGTGCTCCTCTCTCTGGTGGCCAGGGTCGAGCTCGCTCTCACTCTTTTTTCTGGGTCGTCGACGTCATCTCTCTCTCTCTGGTCCATGAGCTCTCTCTGTCGGGGGCGAGTGCTCCTCTCTCTTGGTGGCCAGGGTCGAGTCGCTCTCTCTCTGTCTGGGTCGAGTGCTCCTCTCTCTTGGTGGCCAGGGTTGAGCTTGCTCTATCTCTCTCTGGTCCATGAGCTCTCTGTCGGGTCGAGTGCTCCTCTCTCTTGGTGGCCAGGTCGAGCTCGTCTCTTCTCTCTGTCTGGGTCGCCGACGTCATTCTCTCTCTGGTCTGAAGCCCCTTCTGCCCTTCAGTCCTTTCTCGTTCGGTCGTGGGTCGTGAAAGCACCAGCAGCAACGTCGGAGAGAACTCGCTGGCCACGCTAGGGGCCCGAGGTCAGGCGCGGCTACGCAAGGCCGTGGGGAGTCGACGTCGCGACCTGCCCACCGTCGCGCCACGAGGGCGCGGGTAAGACCTTCGGTCTCACGGACCCGTTCGGTCCTCCAGGTCCCGTGCCATAAAGGCTTACGAACCCCGTCTACCTCCCTGCCTATGGGAGGGTTTTTCTTTGCTTTTGTATGACTGCTGTGGTGCCATGTCCCTATAAGTAGACCTGTGTAAGTGACTGTACATTGCTCGTATTCGGTGGTATTGCTTTTGCTTCTATTTGTTTCTTGTACATTGCATGACTACCTTGCTTCTGAATACGTGCGTGTTATAATAAATGTCCTTGTGTGAAATGTATCCCGTTCGTCGTCTTTTTCCCTTTTGAAAGTTGCCATCTTGAATCGCGGAATAAATTAGTAGTGGGTTTTGAACACCCGGGTAAAGAAGAGAATCTGATCCGTCAAGGTCGGCGATAACACCACTCGGTTATCACTGTAGCACGGAACGGACCGCTTAAGGGGTTCGTGTCCGAGGCCGACCTGCGGCGAGGTACGATCGCCGGTCGACTACTCGCGCAGGTACTTAGGTAGGTCGAATTTGCGAGCAACCCTATCCTGCGCGGGTGGGCAATTGGCACGATTGTGGTGAGGTTAAACCCCCACCCGTGACTGGCTCCTGGCGGTAGTCCAGGAGGGTCACGACTGAATGGTCCGTCCGGTGGGCGACGCGGTTGCGATTGGAGTTACACAATCGCTCGCACGCCAGGCGGGCCAGCATTCGTAACAATATATATCTCTATTACAATACCAAGCTTGCACACTAAAAACTCGGCTTGCCGTCACACGATCCCTATGAAAATGCTGTGGCACTTAGCTGACATGCCGACAATGTTTGGGAAGTCTTTGCGTTCCATAGTACCACTTGCATTTTGCACAATGCGTATTTTTGTCATTCCCCGTGTACGGTCTGTCTGCTACCAGCTATGTTGTACTGCTATCCCGTGCATGTGCACGGGTATCGCTAGTATATATATATCCTTCAAAATCATTATATTTCAATCGAATTACAGTGTATAATTGAACGATGTGCGGGATAAGGTGTTCTATGAACTCACGTCTGTATTGTAAAGTGTTGTAAAAAGGGCACAAGCAAGGTTTTAAAACGTTCGTGTTCGGACAAAGAGCAATGATAAACTTCCAGAGACAACAATTGTTCTTGGGAGCAGAGAAAAGCAATATTTGCGTGCACACCCTCAATGAGCTCGAAAAACGCAGCACGTCGAACAGGAGGTATGACATGGCACAGCTTGCTTGCTTTGCTCATCAATGCCTAAATACAAACGCAGGAACAATGGTTTCCATTTTCACCCACCTTGTCTGTTGCATGTCCCACCAATCACAACTATTTTTAGTTTTATTTTTTAGTGTACTCGGCTCGATAAACAATTATTCTGCAAAATAAGCAGATAACTGCCATTTACTCGAGAGAAGGCACATCCACATCGTTCTGATAATTATAAAATTCAATCTTATGACATCACGTGTACGTACCTGAAGTGTTGTAACATGACTATTATGCACGTCTCCATACATTTAAGACGAATGGACTCCTTGTACTTTCAGACGTTGAATCACACTAGATAAATATCTGTTCCACATGTTACCACAAAGCCTCACGTGCCGACTCTGTCAGTGACAGGAGTGTTCAACATGTGATACCTTGCACAACCGCTACACCAAGAAAAGCATGTGAACCCTCTTCAGACACAAAGCCCTCTCTTTCAGACAGGCACATAAATATTCATTGGCTCGAGACATCTGGTAAGACCACGATAATCAGAATTCAATGGAGTCAATTTTCCTGGGGTTTGTGGATCTCTCACATAAGTCATGTGTACTCAACAATGGTGATCGTTTGTATCATCTTTCAATTGGCTCCCCAATGAGTTTACAAGCACTACGTTGGTGTTCAGGCAAATCTCGCTCATGGATAAGTTGGACTGTTAGTGGTCAAGTTGTGTCCCATTCAACGAGATCTCAAGTTGGAATTTAGCCTGCCATTAAATGAAGTGAGTGGCATGCTTTTTGGTCAGGTTAGCCCACAGGCAATGTGGACTTAACACTGAGGCTCTATCCTCAGCAATCAAGGTAAATGAAGTTTCTCTCGCTTGGGTTGGATTTGTTGGACATTCCTGTGGATGTCAAAGAGTAAGGGTGCTCGTACACTGCCTTGTGGAAGACCATGTAGCTGTCGATGTCAGTTGCTCCGCCTCCAGCACAACTCCACATGGAAGTTGATTCTCGAGCAAAGTCCTTACTTATGAGCTCCGGTCATGTTGAGAACCTTCAGAAGTAATTACCGATTGTTGCGTGCCCTATACGGCAGACAAGTCAACAAATAAAGTTTAACATTTGTAAGGAATAAGCACACGTACTTTGCAGAAAGGCCCTTCTCCTCTGCAGACATGTACCGACCCCTCGTTGATACAGCTGCCCCACTCATCTTGCTTATCTGCACTCAATGAGGAAAGCATTATTATACCAGATTTCAAGAATCACAAACTCCACAATGAACCATTCCACCAGAGACAGTTTGACCAGAACATCAATGAACCATTTTAAATAACTCGTCTTGTACATGGATCCAGAGCAATAAGACAATGTTCAGGGAAACAGCTACGCTATCAAACAAACAAAAGGAATTCCAATTAAAATTAAAATAATAATAAATTATTTTTTTATTTTTTTTAAAGAACAGCTACAATTCACCAGAACCAAGAACAATGTCAAAAAGTGTATTTCGGATTTCCAAGACAAACCTCATCTTGAATTTGCCCCTTTGTTAGAAGGTTGCGGCAGCCAATGGGTATGTCGTTTATTTCCACCTCCGCAACGATCAACTCATCCTTTCTCGACTTCTCTGCCTTAGAGAAAGGAGATGTTTGCAAATCGGTACAGGTATATCAAAGTAAGAATATCCCACAATAAGAAGGCCAATACGAGAGGAAAACATTTGTACAACCCAAACCAAAACTACAATGCAAGTATCAGCATTTAGAAATTGCTATGTTCTTCCTATGTCGTTTGGCACAAATGGATGATCATCAATTACAGTCAAACCTGCGGTAGCAGCCACCTCTTCAGAACAGTAACCTGTTCCTCGCAGCTACTTGAAATCCCCCCCTGATGAAAAACCAATGTAAAATAATAATAACTAGAAGGATACTCGGTAGAGCACATACCTCCACGACGCAAAGTCTGATCCACAATAACGTAACCGGGCCCAATACATTTTTGAAATATCAGGCTAAATAAAAATCGCCTTTGGCCATATGTCTCAATGGTGAAGAATCACTTCAAAAATTAAACAATTCTCAGATCCGGATCTTCACCAAAATTGAATCAATTCATTCTTGTCACACACCCAACGTGTCCACTAAGTTTTGTCCGAATCCGTTCACAACTTTTTGAGATATCGTGCTATATATCGTTTTTGGCCGCCATCTCTCAATGGTGAAGAATCACTTTAAAAATTTTAGTTGTCGGATCGGGATGCGGATCTTCATCAAATTCCAATCAGTTCATCCTAGTCACACACCAAACCTGTCCACAATATTTCATCTGAATCCGTCCACTTTTTGAGATATCCTGCACATAAACAAACACAGAAAGGGCTGAAAACATAACCTCCTTCCACCTCTGGTGGCAGAGGTAATAATAATAATACCCTTCACGCAACAGCCACACGTCCAATGCAGTCAGGAGCCATTAAAATTACGTTGTGTACAGTTGAGATGGTGAAATCGCTACTGTACACGACGGTCATCATTGCATGGGGTATAAAATATCAATCTTAATTACCTCTGCCTTCAAAGGTGGATGGAGGTGATGTTATTCACCCGTTTGGCTGTGTCTGTGAGCAAGATGTCTCAAAAGGTTATGGACAGATTCACACAAAAAAAAAACAAAAAAAAAAAAAACTTTGTGGACAGGGTGCATCTGTGTCTGACGAGGACAAATTGTTTGGATCTCGTTGAAGATCTGGATCTGAGACTTTTTTTTAATCTTTAAAGTGATTCTTCACCATTGAGATATCAGGCTCAAAACAATAAAAAGCACGATATCTCAAAATGTTGCGGACTGATTCGTACGAGACTCGGTAGGTGACAAGAACAAGCCGATTAGACTTTGGTTCGGTGGGATACAAAACCTAAGCTGCTTAGCCTGGTGGTGGTACGTGCTCCACCGAATGCCGTTACAGTTTATTTTTGTTTCTATTTTCATGTCAATATTCAGACAAATAAATTGCAGTTGACCTAAGTTTAGAAAGAGTCATCCATTGACAGATGCCCTTTCATTCGCAATCAATCTTTCAAAACCACAGACTTCAGTGCAGTTCTTGACTTCCATTTGTTTTTGTCAAATAGAACAGTCAGGAAAATATACAGCAGCGTAACTGATCTTTATTTTTTTAAAAATTTTTTTGCAGGAATGGCAAATCAAACACAGGACCAAGAAGGAACCCAAAGAAGTCAAGAGCAAAGATGGAGTCACCAGGAAGAACCTGGATAGGATTCAGGTTTCAGCCGCTACTCCACTACCCTCAAACCCATCCAGGCGCAGCCAAGTGAGCCTTACAGAAAAACTTTCTGCAAGAATTCACTTCTCCTGATAGCCATGTCAAGCCAGGGAAAAAATAAAGAAAAAGAGAAAAAAGAAACAGTCTCACATTTCCTACCCAGTAGTTGGTTATCGTAAATGGAAATTCTTCTTCTTTAAACTTGCCTTCCATTTGTTTTTGGAAAATCGATTGCTGGGACAAAAACAAAATTATTACAGTGATGTAATCTATTGTTTTTTGTTTTTGCAGGAAGAGCTTAGGCGAGCACATTCCTATATTGAGCCAATAGAAGTATTGGTGGATAACATTTCCTGCCCAATCGGCAATTCGTCGGATCACTCGACACGATTAAGATCACACATGCTGTACAGTACCATTTCAACTGCACCGTTTCTGCTACAATTATGGACACAAATGCAAATCTTGGAAAGCTGGTTCTAAAATCAGCTTTCTTTGAAGGACAAGACCAAAGCGATTTGAATGCACGAGCAGCAACGATCGAGTGCCCAGAACATCGCTGGGAGGAGGAACTTGCAGGGACATTGCTGCGGCATGACAGATGCAGAACATTCTGAAAAAGAAGCATAACCAGAAGCAAAACCGACTGGAAAGAGTTTGAGCAAATAAATCAATACCCTACGTTGAATGGTTCATGTATGCCATCGTGAGGTTTCCTGTTGGCTGGCCTTTGCTTCAGCAGAAAGCTCTGGACATAGCACAGCAGCTAAAGGTTGCCAGTGGCAAGTGGTCCAAGGAGCGGAACGCTGATGCTGTGTACCAACATGGCAGGTGAGGAGGAGGAGAAACTGAAGGTTATCAGGATGATGATCGAACCTCGCTGTCTGGAGAGAATTGACAGGAAGAACTTCCAGTGGACAACCATGCTAATAAAAAGACATGGACGACAATCAATGTGTCCGAGCTCTACAAGAGAAAGCTTGATTTCAAGACGGGAAGAAAGTGTTGCAAAATTCTGATGATTTTGGACAATGCCCCTTGCCCAACCGCATCCCGAAGATCCGCATGAGATTTGTTACCTGCATGGTCCGTGAGCGTCAGTTGCGGCTGTATGGACATGTGGCTCGTTTTCCTGACGCTGATCCTGCTCACCAGATTCTCTCAGCGAGGGAGTCTCGTGAGTGGAGGAGGCCAATGGGCCGACCACGTGCCTCGTGGTTGCAGCAAGTTGACCAGCATCTCAAGGAGATGGGGATGGGCCTGCATCTGCCTGGGGAAGGCCAAACGGAGGCCCCTGGAGTACCGGCGGAAAGTGGAGGCAGCGACGTGCTGTTCTGGCACATGCTCCCATACCTGACCCTTTAGGTCAGGTGAGGTCAGATCTGTGACCTGCTACAGATACCATGTAAACCTGTTCCATGGTCGGGTTGTCGCGACTAAACCGTCTACCCCACCAGGTTTTCTGGTGAGGAGGGTGTTTGGATATGGACACCCAGCAGGATTAAAAACAAACCTGTCAAAGGGGAGGAGCTCCTTGTGAGCCAACGGCCATCCATATCTAGTGCCCAACTGTGTCTGCGGACGTCCTCCTGCAGTTGGGTTACTTTTTTATTAGGAGGTTGGTGGCAGGATTTGCACTCCGGCCACTGTAAAACTTCATTCCGCAAAACAACAACAAAAAAATCTGATAACCCACTCCGTGGGAGTACCTCCTGTGCAGCTTCCCTTCGCAGGGCAGCTCACCGGATGACGGGATTGGGGTAAAGCCTTCGGGACCCCCAATCTTTGATGAAAGGAGGGAAACCAGGGGTAACCTCCCTGGGTCAGATTGCGGGAGAGTGTGTCGGAGTGGTGCTGAGGTGTCGTCCACCAGACGGCGGTCTCCTTGGGTTAACCTGAGGCGTCCCTTCGGGTGGGTGCCTGGAATGTCCTATCCTAAGAGAGGATGATCACTGTCTCAGTTATCATCTGAGCTCAAGCGTTTGGACATCGGTATTGCAGCACTCTCTGAGGTTCGGAGACTGGATTGCGGAGAGATAATGGTGGGAGGTTACACCTACTATTGGTCTGGTCGCTCTGATGGTTACCATACTCAAGGAGTTGCTGTAGCTGTGTCCAATAAGCTGACCCCAATGATAATTGAGGTAACACCGGTCAACGAGCGTATTATGAGACTAAGGATTCGTCACTCCTTGTGTCATTTCCTGGTCTCTGTCTATGCTCCGACTGAGGCGAGTGACCTCACCGTGAAGGACACATTCTACGCCACGCTCGAGTCTGTGGTTGATCAGTGCCCCAGACGAGATACACTTCTAGTCTGGGGATTTCAATGCATCGACTGGAACGGATAGGGATGGTTATGAGACGTGTGTTTGTCCCCATCGGTCAGGAACTATGAATCAGAATAGCACTAAGTTCCTTGACTTTGCAAAAGTCATGGACTTAGGGTGGCCGGTTCATGGTTTCAGCGCCACAAGCTCATCGCTGGACTTGGTATTCCAACGCTGGCGGTGTGGCAAAGGAGATTGACCATGTCCTCGTTGACGGTCGCTGGAGGATGATCCAGAACTGCAGGGTCTACCGGAGTGCTCAGTTCCTCAATACTGACCACCGGCTTGTTGTAGCAACTCTAAAGCTGCACCTTAAATCCTGGAGAATGGTACTATCCCAGCCTAGGCTGGATGTTGGCAAGCTCAAGGATGAGAGAGTAGCTGAGGAGTTTGCGAACAGGCTGAGTGGACATTTAGGGTGTCTGGGTGCTTTGGGGGTCCTGAAGAGTTATGGATTACTTCAAGACCACCGTCCTTGATGTTGCCAGTGGATGTCTTGGAACTCACCGCAGGGCAAAGAAGAATTTTGTCTCTCAAGGGACACTGGATACCATTGACCAGAGTCGCAGGGCCAGGCTGAATGGCAGAGCTGAGCTGTTCAGGGAGCTGAGGCGTAAAACTGTACGTGCACTAAGGGTGGACAAGGAGGCCTATGTGCGAGGAATCTGTGAGGGGTAGAGCATCACCTGTGGACAGGTATTCTCGTCCGCTTACGGAATCGCGCATTGCGTTCATCCAAGCCCATCCCTCGGAGCACTGCAGTTAGGCAGAGCGTGGTAGGCACTTAACAGAAGAGTCTGAAGTGAAGGCCCGCTGGGCCGGTTACGTTGAGCGGTTGTACCAGGCTATATTGCCACTGACACCAGCTGTCGAGTTGGACGTCAATGGTGTTACAAATCCCTGTTGCTGACCCTCAATCAATTGTGGTCCACCTTCGCTTGTGGAAACACGGGCTGGAGTGAACTGGTTGAAACAGGGTAAAGCTCCAGGATCTGTGGCATCCATGCTGAACTTCTCAAGGCTGGTGGAAATGCTGCACTCGTGTCGTTGTATGCAGTTTTGTGCTCTGCCTGGAACACAGGCACATCCCAACTGATTGGAAGAGGGGCCTTGTTGTCCCTCTCTGGAAAGGGAAGGGTGATCGCCAAGACTGCAACAACTACCGAGGGGTGACGCTGCTCTCAGTGCCGGGCAAGGTCTTTGCTCGGATAATTCTTGAAAAGGTTCGCCACCATCTGCTTGAGCACCAGCGTCCAGAGCAGTAGACTTTACAGTTTACACCAAAGAGGTCACCGATTGACCGTATCCTTGCTCTTCGTGTCCTCACCGAACGCAGACGAGAGTTTCGGCAGGGGCTGCTTGCAGCCATGTTGATCTCTGTAAAGCGTTCGATTCAGTGAATCGGGATGCCCTCTGGAGGATTCTTGGTCTTCGTGGGGTGCACCAAAACTGATCGATTCGATGTCTGAACTCTACTCTGGTACTGAGAGTGCTGTGAAGTGTGGTGGTACCATCTCTGACTTATTTCCAGTTGTTACTGGAGTTTGTCAGGGGTGTGTACTGGCCCCACACTTTTCAGCACTTGTCTGGACTGGATTTTAGGGGAGGATGTCAGAAAGATCAAGCTGCGGTGCATCGCTTGGGAATGTCAAGATCTCGGACCTTGATTTCGCAGATGATGCGAAATCAGAGGTTTCTTGGGTCAAAACTATGATCCAGGCTTTCAATGACATCTTGGATGCTGCTGTCCTGTCTGTCTGTTTGTGGTGAGGATGTTGAGGTCGTGGAGAGATTCACTTACCTTGGCAGTGATATTCATGTCTCTGCTGGCTGTGAGTCAGAGGTCATAGACTCTGGGTCGCTGGGGAGTCATGGATTCACTGGATCATGGGGTGTGGCGCTGCGGTACCTGTGCGGGAGGACGAAAGTCCGAGTCTTCAGGTCCTTGGTGCTTCCAGTCTTGCTCTATGGATGCGAGACTTGGACTCTGACCAAGGATCTGAGAAGGAGACTTAATTCCTTTGGTACCAGGTCTCTTCGGAGAATCCTTGGCTATCGCTGGTCAGTTTGTGTCCAACGAGCGGTTGCTGAGAGAGACTCGGATGAGATTTGTTACCTGCATGGTCCGTGAGCGTCAGTTGCGGCTGTATGGACATGTGGCTCGTTTTCCTGACGCTGATCCTGCTCACCAGATTCTCTCAGCGAGGGAGTCTTGTGAGTGGAGAGGCCAATGGCCGACCACGTGCCTCGTGGTTGCAGCAGGTTGACCAGCATCTCAAGGAGATGGGGATGGGCCTGGCATCTGCTGGGGGAGGCCAGACGGAGGCCCCTGGAGTACCGGCGGAAAGTGGACGCAGTGACGCGCTGTTCTGGCACATGCTCCCATACCCGACCTGACCTGACCCCTTGCCACTGACATCTTCAGCTCAAGAACAGTAAGCGTCCCTCTACTCAAAACACTACATTATCACTCAAGCAATGGAACAAAGGACCGATTCAGGCCCTGAAGCTCAAACTCAGGAAGCGACAGTTTGCTGCTGTATTGAACAAAACTCACAAGGACTTGACAGACCCCCCCCCAGGTACCAAGGCAGACAAACTTGCTTGAAGCAATCTGCTGGCTTCACCAATCGTGGAGGGAAGGTGATACGTAAACAATTCAGAAGGGTTTCAGTAGCTGCAGCATCAGTGATAGCGATGCTGGACTCCCTGCACAAGCCAATTGACATGGCAGCTGAATGCAACAAAAATGCGAAAAAGATTCTTCGAGACATCACAGGTAATTGTGCATCTGCCGAGACACTTGAGGAACTACAGCATAGACCGAATGAAGGGAATAATGCTGAGCGTGACGAAGACAGTGATAAGGAAGCGACGTGAGGATATTCCAGTCAAGTACAAGTCCACACATGAAGTTACCACTAATTTGCTGAAAAATCGAGCTCATAATCATCAGCCAGGGCGACAAAAGCCTATTAGAGAGTTAAGGACTTTGATGAGAAGGTCCACAGAGATAAAATATTCAACAAAAATAAAACAAAATGGCCACCACACTTGAATAGAAAGGAAAACTCTTTCTATGAAGGCCTTTTAACAGTTCCCTTTGGTGATTGTTATAAACATGTTTCACTGCACATATATTTCTGGCTGTATGTAAGAGCCGCAATCTATGTACCTGGTTATCGACATTAGGTGGAGCTTTGAGTTTGCCTTTCGCCACCAGCATGGCATTGATCCGTGCGGCTGCAGCGGCTGCTGCGTCCAAAGCACCGGCTGGAGCAGTGCTTCCATCGTTGCGGTTATCCACAGGCTTTGAGACGGCCCTAAGCACGGCAACATATCGGGAGGGATTTAACACATTAGATTTATGTGAGGAAACCAGACATTTGTGTGAACAACATGTGGCACGCTTACAGGACAGGGTCTGCCCGTTTGTTTGTTGTTTTTTTTCCTGGCAAACAAGGGTGGCATGTGCATCACCATTTCCAATACATCCATATGAAAATAATCCATGCTCAATACTCAAAACACATCTTCATGACCGTGTGGGCATTTCCCTGCAAAACAAAGTTCCTTCCACAAACTGGAAGTACAGAACTTCAAAGCATTTTTTTAAGGATTGCTCGGTAATTTAATCATTTAATTATTCACATCACACCGTTTAGAGCAAACTGTTTGCAGGAAGTACCATACATAGTAGATCCCTCTGGAAAACACCACTAAAGGAATTACTTCTGCTGCAAGTCCAACTGTACTTATAAAAAGAAAATAAATAAATTAATATTCATTAAAGAAAAAAACAATTGATCTCTGGACATGACATTCCAGAGATTAGCTGTGGTTTTGTCAAAAATTGTGTAGTTATGGTTATCAATCATATGGGGTGCAACCTCGAAACAACTACGGGAAGAAGTTTGAGCGTTGAGCTTTCAAATGGCACGGGCCATGTTCAGGCTGTTCCAGTTAAAAACTAGAAGGGTGCTCAGTAGAGCGCATACTCTGCCACGTAACGCCTGATCAACGAGAACATATCGGGCCCAACACATTTTTGACATATCGTGCCTCATCTCGTTTTTGGCCCGATCTCTCAATGGTGAAGAACCACTTAAAAAATTTAATAATTCTCAAATCCAGATCCGGATCTTCACCAAAATCAAATCAGTTCGTCCTTGTAACACACCCAACCAATCCACAACTTTGAGATATCCTGCACAGACAGACAGACAGAAAGGTGTGAAAACAACCTCCTTCACCTTCGGTGGCGGAGGTAAGGCCTTATTTATTTTATAACTTGGTTTACACAGTTCTTCAGCTAAAATGTAGGGTCGGTAGGTCGAAATAATATAATTTCAATTTTTAGAAATTATATATTTTTATGATGTGTTTTCGGATGTTCCATGGAAAAGACAAGGGTCGGTGGGGGGAAAATAAATATAAATCCCAGACCAGGAGGATCTAAGAAAACATTGAAGATGGAAGACCATTCAAATGCAGGATGCCCATGGTTCACTGCATCATCTGATGTGAAAAACAATAAAGAAGGATTAAAACTTGTTTTTACAATATAGTCTGGAATGTTTTTCTTATAGAAACCTGTTGGATCATCAAACAAATGTTAACAATGCTGAGAAAATTACTGTCCAAGTCATAGATGTGTGCGTGCACACAAGTGCATAGTGCTGGATATGATTAAAAAAAGGTGTCTACTTGGAGTCAACATGCTCAAAATCAATCAGAGCCATAACCAGCTCTTACTTTTCGGCGGGAATCTGATCGTACCGTCTCCCATCCCCATGAGCACATCAAAGGCCGATTTCTGGTCCGTTGAAGGCTGAATATCAGCATCTCACAGGAAACTTTGATGTACTTGGCACCGAAATCTTTCAATACGAACAGCGGTGTACAACTTTCGACGGAAACAAAAATCGGCACGATCGAGAGTTACAGGGTTCATACACTTACATTAAAAGAAAATTCCAGGAGTTTTCCAGGACAATAAATTCAATTTTCCAGGAGTTTTTGGCACAATTTTTAATAAAGTCAGTCATATTTTGATAAATATAATAAAATTCATACATATGCTAATGGAATAAACAAGAAAATTGTTTTTTTTCAATTATAACAACTCTAAAATCAGATGAAATATATAGATTATATAATTATATTATTGTGCAAGTAATTGTTTATAACACACACACACACACACATTGGATCATCAATGTATTCAGATTATATTAAAATTATCTGATTCACAAGACAATCATTCAAAACAAACTATATCTTTGGAACTTGCATTACATGTATAATATAATTAACGCATAATTAATTACAGGACCTGATCCTTTTCCCAGATTTGGGCATGTATATCCATTTGTTTATTCTTTGTATTTTGATTAAGACTTTCGTCGAAGAGAAGAACATAACCATCTTCTTCAGAATTTTTTTTCGTTAGTTGATGCTTGAAGTACGGTGCAATACCGTAATTGCACATGTATGCACATTTTCGCTCACCACAGGAGAAATGTTTCGCAATTTCTGAATCTGGAAACATCTGCACGAACAAGGACGAGACATCTGTACATGAATTAAAAGAGTAGTGCGAGTTCACCACTTTAAGAGTCCACAATACTTCCGATGTAAGGCAATCGGTACGGCTGACGAATGAGGTTAGTGGCGCAGTTGAGGGCTTCGGTTGCGTTGGAGTTGGAGCAGCTGTGCTCCCCTGCCCTTAATTTGCCTTCGATGATCTAGAGAAGAAATCTCGAATGGTGCATCCACCAGCTGCTTGTGTTTCGATCCTTTTCCGTGGCTCCGAATGGCAGGCTCGC
>CM068959.1:131002456-131015922 GCA_035128595.1 Eptatretus atami | reverse complement strand
TTATATTTGTTCATTGCACATGTTCAAGAAAGGCTGATGGATAGGTTTCAGGTGTGTCAAGGAAGGACTTCGTATGATGGAGGATGCAGAGTCAGCAACTGGCTTTGGAGGTCAACTTTGAAATGTGTTTTGCCCAAGAAAGATCACGGGCTGACAGTGAGACCTCGTATTTTAAGTGACTGAACTTCCTCAAGACTATCGATTGGAAAGTAGATGGGGTACTGCACATCCTCACTGCCATCTCGTCCACTAGTCTGCACCGGCTCACCTCTCACCCGCTAGCCGCACACACCGCCACTCCAACGCTGACCTCCACCCGCCTGCCCACCCCCACTGCACTGCCACCGTCTGATGATCACATCATCGAGTTGATCTCTTGGCTTCAGATGTGAATAACTTTGCCATCAGGCTTATGGAATAATCGCTGCAAATGATGGCGATTGTTTGACATTCGCAGTATTACATACCAGCTAGACTCGTCAAGGAGGTATTTCTCACCAAAGGGTATCGACTATTGCGAAGTAGACTGCCTTTATCGGTCGTGTCCAAGAGGAGATCTGCAATATCAAAATCTCGGAGTACCTGCAACTTTACAGCACGCATAGGTGAAATCTCCACTTTGGAGAGTTCAATTTTACAGGATCCTGAACTCAGACTTACCGAGGTTTACCATGCGTTACTTTATTTTCGGCTGGGGTCCACCTTCCATTTCTGTCTTTTACACTTGCGCTGCTGCAAAAAACTCTCGGAGCGCCGGTTAAATCAATGCTTCCACCGCATGTCCATTTACAATCGCTTTTGATAAAAACATGTTGCAAGCGCGCACACCTTACCACAATCCACCAGCTGCTGACATTTGATTTCATTTACTTCGTGCAGACTGGCCATACCTAAATGCTTAATGTCCCTTCTTTCCACAGTTGTTGCAGGTGGCACTTCTGGCAGGGACATCTGCAGCGTGGAATGCCTCCTCTTCCACGAAGGAAACGCTTATCAAACCGTGGAAAGCTGCAGAGGTGTTTGGAGCAGTCGAGTATCTGCGGTTCCTCAGGGTGAATTTTTCCTCTTCCGCGTTTTAAGAGCTTTCGTGAGCTCTCGTGTTCCCATGGTCACAGAATTTATCAATATAAACAGGTGGACCGTGCGGACTCGGATTGTTCTGGGCCACCATCCTAAAATACGGACTTGTCTAAAGATGTTTGAAGTTCAGTGTCACATTTTCCAGCACGGCACGGTCGTATGTATGCAGACTGCCAGTCCATGTCTAAATACCTCTCGATCCCATCATCCCCATTCTGCTCGACAGACACCCTGAAGTTTACAATCTTTGTGTGACCTTCTCAGAGGTAGTATGTATTGGTCTTCTCGTCTTCACCAGCCTCCTGCTTGTGTTGGCGAGGAGTGTCTTGGAGGTATCTCATTCCTCGGCTTTCACTGGAGCAGCGCCCGGAGCATGTCGATGGCAGCGTCGCTATGTTCATAAACCACAGGTGAGACCTGATTATAACGCCGTGTTCACCCTGTCCGGATGATGATCACTCCATGACTGCTTAGAAATTCGAGAAAGGCTGGCAGAAACCAATTATGTCATCGCATCTCCACTGTTGCTTGTGCTTCGGCGTCCCACATCGAACTTCTCCAGTTTATCGTATTTAACTCACTCGATGAAACAGCACACAACAAATATAAACAAGAACCCATTAATAATCATCTACTTCTTCATTTCGCCCCGACAAATTAAAACCTGTGACACCGCCATGATAAGTTCAAACAAAAACTACATTATTCCTTGTTAATCAACATAGAAAAAATACCTCTCAAAATGTTCCTTCCACAACCACAACCCTCCTGGAACCAATTTGATCAGTTTATTGCCGCAGAAAATGGATGTATTAAACATATATCTAAATTGACCTTTTCAATCTGTGACGATAGATTAAAACGAGTTCATCACGATGCGAGTCAATCAAGTCGATGCTGAACCAACATGCACGGCCACACTGACCTCGAGCTCACGCGGCTACACTTTTTTACGGATATGAGCATTCTGCACTGACTTTTCAGTTCATGATTACACTGTGACTCACATCCGCGTAACTCTTACTACCGAAAGCATTATCTAGAACGGAATACCCAACAGATAAATCACAACGTTAGATTAAGCAAGTGATACCGACTCGACATGAACGTAAGACCAGGGAAGTTTGATGTACCTGCGGACTTTCGTAGATCACACCAATAGATTTGAACACGAATGAGAGACGAAAGGCAATTACAAAGAATAACACACCGCGCACCAATGAATATTGAATGGTGCGAAACATGGAACCAGATCATGTCGTCCAATGTTCAAACGGAAAACCAACCTGGCGATGAGCGCGTCAACAACAATGGGGAGATCAACGATGAAAAGAACAAAATAGCACGAGGAAGAAGGAGAGGAAGAATTCCGGGTGATGATATCCAACATATACACCCAGCATGGTTCCTCAACTATTTGACTCACCGCCCCTTCTGCCCTCTTGGACCGGCCCAATGCCCTCTAATGGTACCAATCGTTCGTGGTCGGACACCCAGATGGGAACAATAGGATAGTTACGAAATTTAATGACAGATAGGAAGCAAAAAAGAACAGAAGCCAAATAATTTTACTGGAAATAATATTTTTACTTATATTTTACTTACTTTTCTATTTTATTTTGCACTACCTACAATGATTATCACGCAGAAACAAGGTCACACGTCGAGGCAAACTGAAGGAATCTGTTACAGCCAAATACCTTAAGTGCTGCAAGGAAGTAGGGCCTGGTGACATCGATGCGAGATACGAAGTCTGGCTCCATCCATCAGTAGAGAGAGCATATAGATCGCACCCTCTTGTAAGTCAATGGTTAATTGATACAGTAGGTCAGCAGACTCCACGAACGCTGAACCTCTTTAAACACCAGCATACCTGATGTGAGGGAAACCCAATACAGCAAGAGTCTGCCTCTGTCCACATTGCCGAGGGTATATGCCGCTCCAGAATCCAGAATTTGCCGATATTCATGCTACGAGATCATTAGCTCGCTCATCATCATGTCCACAATTAATAATTATCTACAGATAATTCGCCTCTTCACATACTCGAATAGCCACATTTTGAATAGGGTTGCGATACCATGCTGCACCGACAGTCTCAGCATTCTCTGAAACCGGAACATCCAATATCTCCACGAAATCTAATCTACAAGGTAAATTGCAATCAACGAAGCAGCTCATCAATCACAGAAACAGCAGTTTCCTATTAATCAACCGGGCGAAAGTGGAATGAATTTCTCCATCGGTATGTTCTTATCAGTTTAAGTACTTCTCCAACGTTTGAGAAAGATGGAAAACCCTATCGATCGGTTGGAGAGACGGGCAAACAACAATTCTCTCCATCATATTCCTAATCACGTATGAAGCGAACGTAGCAGAGTAAACAGAAGATCACGTCACGCCCAAAAGTGGGACTCAATCCAGACTGCAGATGCCGCGAAGTGCGAGTGCTTCTCACGCTCACAACGCAGGTTATCTTCCTACATCTGAAATGACAATAATCATCAATCCGCCTGCCACGGAATCATGCATGCAGCGACCCATACGACGAGAAGATCCTGAGGATATGGATCCTTGCCACATAACAGTTTTTACTCACTATCCAAACAGCCGGTTTGATAAACTGTCCGCGAATGAACGGCTTTTCAGATCTGGCGAATGAGCCAAGACAGCTTATACGACCTCACAGCTCCTTTATCCACGAGCTTTTGGCGGCTTATGAACATTGTCAGTTACGTGGAAATCGCTTCCTCAAATTCTCTTCAGCAGATGCGAAATAGCTGACCATCTGCAACGAGCCTTAATCACTGTGCTTTTTACTCAGGTGCTCGCTCATCGCAGATGCTTTCATTGCGCTTCATTGACGCGAATGATACCACAACAAACACAATCAGAAGTAACTAGCGCTTTTCAGAATGGAATGAATCCATATTGTCATTACAACGGAATACTGACGCAACTTTTCTTTGCAGGCCGACACTCTTGAAGCCGACCGACATAGAAGCTTTTATGAATTAACGCAAATTCAATACCCAAGATATCGAAAGACTAACACCAGTGATAAGGACCAAACAATATATTTATTTCGGCTCTCTGGTCAGCGCGCGCATCGATTTCCTTCACCCTGCACGACAAAAAAAAATTTCTTCACAATTTCCAACGGTAAAGCTTACAGCGCGCGCCAAACAACAATGCCAGCGCCTAAAACACAATGCCGCGCCTACAAAACACAATTATGCCCGCCATAAAAACACATTGCCCGCCTAAAAACACAATGACCGCGCCTTAAAACACAATGCCGCGCCGCCTCAAACTCGCGACCTCGCTGGAATTGCGCTTCACGGAATATAAACACATGGATATGCGCATTCAACCACCATGTGTGTATTAAAAACAAAAAAACACTGACTTGCAATTGTTGGTAAAAAACAAGTCTGTAAATGCAATATAGAAGAACAATAATAAATGATATTTCAGAATAAATACATTTTTAAAATGTGTCATTATTTCACAAAAGGCCGACCGCATTGATAACGTCTTTAATTCTCTCTGCGACGGCACACGCAACACGGAGGACCGCAACAAGGCATTAGAATGACCGACCAATTTTGCCGAATTGGCAGACCAAGGTAAACACTTCAGACCTGCAGGAAGCCCAATGAAGCGCTCTAATCGCCGCTGCCCCATCCAAACGCAGTAGCCCCCCAAACATTGCCAGCGCCCCCCATACCACTCGTATGGAGCTCCTGCGAGCCGCCCCTCCCCAACCCCGGAAAGTTCCCACGCCCACTGATGGCGGCGGCTAGGACCACTTATGAGAACCACACTGTAAATTTACAGTAACCTCGAACGGAAATCCTCAGTGGTCGGACGGAACTAATGAATAGGAAGAGGTCATTTTGGGAATTTCTTATTCAACACTAAAAACGGAAGAATTTAAGATATAAAATAAATTTTATAGTTTTTGACGAAACGTCGATGAAGCGAAAGTAAGGAGTATGTTGATGTTGAATTGAGGATGAGTTTTGAATTGAATTAAAATATTTAAAAACATATGAAGATGTTTTTCATCGTTGTAATTTATTCACACATATTGTGTATATACACATACATCACAACACTTCCGATACAACGACTAATTAAATCAATTCTTCACTTTTAACAACAAAACTACAGAAAATTGTAATTCTTAGTGCTATCCAATATTAGATTCTAAAGAGGAAAACAAAAAAGTAACGCAGGTACGAGTTCGCATTAAACCGACTTTACCTGTCCGTAGAGCATTTTTAACGTTCATAATCGAATGGAGATGAAAAAACCCTGATACATAAATCTATAAGTATAACTCAAAAAGATCTTATGGTCAAAATGATAGCATTCTTCGTTAACCTATCCACTGACATTCCAATCAGGCGGCCCCTGCCGGCCCTGCCCCAAGTCAGGCTGCCCCTGCCGCCCTGCCCCCAATCAGGCTGGCCCCTGCCGCCCTGCCCCCAAATCAGGGCTGGCCCCTGGCCGCCTCCCCAATCAGGTTGCCCCTGCCGCCCTGCCCCCAATCAGCGCTGGCCCCTGCGACCCTGCCCCCAAGCTCAGGCTGGCCCCGACGCCCTGCCCCAATCAGGCTGCCTGGCCGCCCTGCCCCCCAATCAGGCTGGCCCCTGCCCGCCGCCCCCAATCAGGCTGGCCCTGACCGACCCTGCCCAAATCGGTTTGGCCCCTAAGCCGCCCAATGAACCCCCGCCCGCCCTGCCGCCCTCAGCGCTGGCCCCCCGCCGCCCTGCCCCCATCAGGCTGCCCCCCGCCCTGCCGCCCATCAGGCCGGCACCCCGCCACCCTGCCGCCCATCAGCTGGCCCCTGCAACGCCATGCCCCCAATTCAGGCTGCGCCCCTGCCCAATCAGGCTGCCCCCGCCAACCCTGCCCCCAATCAGGCTGGCCCTGCCCCCCCCCACATCAGGAACCAATACATCTCCCATCATGTGCAAAGTTAGTTTGTGAAAGAATAGACGTTCCTGCGCGACTTGTTTTCAACCGGGATATTATCTTCTAGGAAAGTGCAAATCATGATGGATCTGCTGAAAGAGTTCAAGCTAAAAGTTAAATGTGAGATGATTTTGTTTGTCTAATCATCTCCATCTGTGGGTTTCAGAAGGTGGTACAATTTTTCAGAAGAAATCCAGACGGCGGAGGGACGAAGTCCAGAGAGGAGCAGATGAAAGAAGACAGAAAGACCCACCGACCTGCCTGCGGTAGAGCCCCAAAGAATTCGGCCGCACCGCAGGAGATAACCAATGATCGAAATGCCTTAGAATTATACACAGCGTGAAGCGCTTGGGAAAACGGTAAGAGGGCAGGAAGCACCAGCCCAGAAGGAGAGAGCAGTACTCCATCCAGGCTGATGGATGAAAGCTTTGAAATATGGGTCAGGAGCACAATTTTTCTCTGAAAGGAGCTTTTCTGTGTTTCAGGATGGTACAGACAGACCAGCAAGAGCCTAGATATAATATTATAAATTAGAAGAATGGTGGGCCCAAGCGCCGGAGTTAGAGCAGCCGACCCAGGAGACCGCCTGTGGTGCTGGCTTTGTGCTGACCCAGCACAGGAAGATAGAACAGGTATTAACAACGAAATTTGGCACAGGAGAATGGCAAATAACAGATTGCGTCGATCACATCTGTCCAACACAACACCCCACGATTCAGATTAGATATAATGCGTTGAAGCAACGACTCAATTTATATGGGATTGGGAGGAAGGTGGGAGAAATGTGGCATGAGAAATGTGGCGGCAAGGTAACAGGCAATCACTCGAGTGTTAAGAAAATGAATACTTTGGTGGACTGTAAAGGTGGGGTCGGCAAATTTTTATGCGGAGTGAACAATAACACATCAACCCTAACAGAATATCCATGACAAGGACCCTCGCTACCCATTCACCACTGAAGACTGCCCCTCACCGCTGCCTGCCCTGACAGCCCCTCACCGCTTGCCTTTGCCCTGAATTCCCCTCACCGCTTGCCTGCCTTGACTGCCCCCGCACCACTGCCTACCCTGACTGCCCCCTCACCACTCCGCTCTTACCACCCATTACCCCCTCATGAGCGAAGTTCACATGTTGAACAGATGGAAGAGGGGATCCGAAGACAGACGACTTGCGTGGCGCATCAGTTCATCTGGGCTGCTTCCTGGGTGGGTGGCAGTTGCAGATTCGAAAAGATAATAAAGACTCACACTGTATGAGGGAAATTAATTATTCATTCATTGGAAGCATGTGGCCACAGCTGCGTCACTGCATCCACTATCCACTTGTTACTCCAGGGCCTCCGTCTGCCATCCCCCATCACTTAAGGATAGGACATTCCAGACACCCCACCAAAGCGGACGCCCAGATTAACCTGAGGAGAATCGACTGTGACGACACCTCAGCACACCACAACACACACACAGTGTGTTTTAGTGGTGCGTCAGAGTACAAAATACCACACACCAACTTCCAAGGAAATGGTAAGCAAACTGACAGGAAGGAATGTCTGGCAGAGCATGGGGCACCAGATATGGATGCTGTATCTCACAAGCGAGCTCCCCTGCCCTTTGGCAGGTTTTTGTATTTAATCCTACTGGGTGTCAAGAAAGGGAAATGCAGAAGAAAAGAAGAGGTTCTTCCCTTTCCACGAATGTTTTCTGCCTGTTTTTGTTGCCATGCGTGTTACTGTTGATGGCTTACCTTTTTTGTCTTTGGACATTGATTATAATGTCATTATTATCAAACAATAATAGAGGGTGGGAAGTGTGGGAGTAGGCACTTTCGTTTTTGGATCTTTCTATTTGTGTTTACATGGTGTGTTCCATCCATTGCTGTGGTGTGGCTGTGCCCGCTGGTGTAGGTCCGCCCTGTAATTTTCAGAAGAAATTTGGAATTTGTCCAGCGTGCCAGGCTAATACGCCCAATCTTCGGAAAAGATCTCATGGATCTTTAATCTCTACCAACGCTCATGCTGTGAGAGAGGAATGCCCAGTTGAAAGTTCATCTGAAGGACGGACACAACGCTTGATTCTTTCCCTACTCTGTCTAAACACCCACGAGTACAGTTTATTGCCGCGTTGCATTCAAACCAAGCGAGACTCGGGTCAGTGTGTAGACCTCGAAGTTCATCCTGCAAACCGCAGCATGTGAACAATATCTGACTGTAAAACTCTGAATTGATTGCGATGAAGATACAGAGTGAGAAAACCAAGATGCATTACCTTTCCTTTGTAATCATAAACATTGTGTCCCTGGCCAGGTCATCGGTGAAAATGGACAACTATTTGGAATGGCTCCAATCACAAGTCATGAGAGAGCAGAGAACAGCCAAGCAGTGATCCATGATAGCCCTTGGAATTGAGTAATCAGGAAGATCTTCGAGTTTGTAACAGACTCTGTTATGCATGTTCGACAGAGCTCTCTCTCTCGCCAAGAGAAATTTAAATGGCAATGTATGCCGACTTCTGCTAAATTTGTGGAATCTTTTTTGAAGCTGCAGTTTCCAGGCTTGCAGGCTCTTCCTGTTGGGAAGTCATATTCATCAATGGAGATATGATTATTTGAGAACTTCACAAATTTCTGCAAAGTTTATTGGGATTCCAAAACTGTGCAAGCTGGAAATATTCCCTGCTTTCCGGGGAATCGTTTTCCAGTGATGTCCGCAACCTCCATGAATTTAGGATGAACGCGATTAACACCAAGTCTGGTAATGTCACTAATTGTTATACACCTGAGCATGTCAAGAAAGTACCCTTGATAGTTCAAACCATGAATGGGTGTTTTTCTTGAATTTATGGAATCCCTTTTGGAACAATTTTGAGTTGAAATAGTTAGATTCTCGATCACAGTGAATACTGGTAAATATAATATATATTTTTAATTGTATTTTTTTTGTATATATTCTCGAAGCTCGTGTGAGAGTCGCAGAACACAACACACAAGATCTGTGGAAAGGAAGAAGCGGATGGGATGGGGAACATGCGGGAAAACAAGATGGACACACACAGGGACTTTCAGATCCTTACACGACAGGGAACTTTCGGGAAGGAAAGCAACGGAATTTGATTGAAGGAGATGACGTTTGGGGTGGATTCTCGGCGGGTGGAAAGATCGTGTTTTGGAATGGGCGCGAAGATTTGGAGGCTGATGCAGTGAACAGCTCTTTGAAGACCTGGAGGGAAGAGTGGGATTGAGAGAGTGTGGAGTTTGTTCCAAAGGCCAGGTAAGAAAGTGACAATGAAAGAGTGAAGGGTGAAGCAGTGATTGGTGATTTGTGTTTTACGAGACGGGGTGCTGGCAGAACTGAAGCACCCTGTGAAATATAAGGAAGGGGGAATGAGGGGGGGGGACATATCGCAGAATAGAGCAAGGTGGGCGAGACAGAGAGGAGACGTAAGAAACAGAAGACCACTGACAGCCAGCGGTGAGAGAGTGAGTGAGAGCCCAAAGACTCAGCGCTCACCATGGGAGATGCCAACGATCCCAAAAGCCTCATTTCCACAGCGTTAACCTCGAAAAGGTGATAGGCGGAGCGCACCAGCCCATAGCGGAGAAGCAATACTCTATCAGGCTGTGGCGAAATCTTTGCATGTGGTCAGGAGCACAGGTGTGGGTCTTGGAAGGACCTTTATCACAATAGCGGGGGACGCAGAAATCGTTGAACGTGGCTTTGGAGGCCGTTTGGAAATGCTGGCTTCCACAGGAAAGATCATGGCAGATAGTAAGACAAAGAGCTTGAATGAAAGGGCTCTTAAAGAGATTGATAAGAAAGTGGATTGGGGCGGTGGTCTCAGACAGTCCTTTCAGAGAAGGACATCACGAGTGTGAGAGTTTTCAGGATTGGAAGAACATGGTTTCCATGATTTGACCAGATTTGTGCATTTTTATCCAAATCTGCAGAGATGGAATGAAGCTGCTGCTTGCCGATCTGAGGGATGACAGAGGTACGGCAGAGTGTGGAGTCACTAACATTGCGCAAAGAGATAAAGAAGATTTTCCAGAGCGTCGAGAGATCAATTGATGAAAAGCAGAAAAATAACAGGGTGAGTAGAACGCTGCCCTTGAGGAACTCCACCTGGATAAAAGAGGATGCAGAACTTTTGAGAGCAAGGGGATTATCTGAATGTCCCCTGACCCCCCCCCAACCTCCCCTCCTCGTCTGGGGAGCCAAGTGAGATTTTAATTGTTCCGAGAGTTCCCAAAAGTTGATGTGATTTAGGTGTAAAGGGACCGTTAACTAACACGCAAAAACCACATTCTTAGTAAATATACTGCGGATGAGATGAGCGGGGGGGGCGCCACTCGAATTACCCCAAAATCGCCATTTAATTGTTGTTAAAGTTCCAAGCATAATTCCTTTGCATATTTGCGTAGAGGACATCATCACTGAGCCAATCCATTTCTTCAAGAAAAAAATATTTCGTGGAGCAAGGTCATTTAAGAACACATGCTATTAGGGTATATTAGCATTTCATGATCCAAAAAATCAACATTTGGGAACCAAATGCAAAATGTAGAGTAAAGTCCCTGATTTGGAATCACCGACTTAAGAAGAAAGAAATGTGGAAAAAGTCCACTTAGTTCGGTCAACGCTAATTAGTGCTTAAAATTAAAGACCATTTAATTTATTCTGAAAGATCAAGCAATAATTTCCTTACTATTGGTAGAGGACATCTCTGAGCCCAAATCCATTACTTAAGAAAAAATTTTGTGTGGAACAGTCATTTCAGACTCATGCTAATTGGCTAATTAGCTATTAATTACTTCTGAATGATCCATCTTGGAACGCAAATGCAAAATGTAATTATAGTAAATTTGACTGATTTAAGATCACAAACTTAAGAAGAAGAAAGTGTGGAAAAGTCCCTAATAGTTAGGTC
Source organism: Eptatretus atami (assembly GCA_035128595.1). Classification (NCBI taxonomy): domain Eukaryota; kingdom Metazoa; phylum Chordata; class Myxini; order Myxiniformes; family Myxinidae; genus Eptatretus; species Eptatretus atami. The sequence continues at coordinate 131,004,940 of CM068959.1, read as the reverse complement.
AGATGAGCGTCTAACATTCATGCAGGTCATGCAGAGAAAATGGTCCACATCAGTGAATGGCAATCACCATAATTGCCATTTCTAAATGTTTTCGAAAGTTTCAACTTTGCCAAATCAACGCACGTGACATTTTAACATAATACCTATCTTGAAAGGCTGATCAAACAGTTTATGTTTGCATGGTTGCGTCTTTGAAAGGAAATTAAGTGGGAGGTACAATTAGAACTCTCTATTCAGGGACAACCCTTAGAGGACTGAACAAACGCTATCCTTAATAGTGAGGGCGTCCGTGATTCAGAAGCGTCAAATTGAAATGAAATGACCAATTGCGGCTAGATTAGGTGAATCCTCCTAAGGCAAGGTGCCATTAAAAGGAGGTTCACTGTACAATTGTTTGCATGCGAAATTAAAAATAAAATCCCCAACTGTATTCACCATCTGACAAAATTTAGTCCAGGGGCCTACAAAAAACAGAATGTTTTCTGAGTCCAGAAAAACTAATGAATATCGTTGTCTGACAAAACCAAAATAAGTTTTAAAATCACAAATATAGAGTTTGCAAGAGCTATAAACTTTGCTTTGCGAAGTTACCCGAGTGACAACTGTCAATAAAACGCGCATCACACCAGCATACTGAGCCACGTCATTAACTCTCCATATCATTTGTCAATAACTGAATCATACCAGTATTCAGGATGCAAAAAGTTATCCAACTGATACCGCTCATGTTCACAAATATTCTGGTTTGTGATCTGCACGGCTGCAGTACATGCACCCTGAAAAAAGAAGGTCTTTGCTAGGTTTCATTTTGTTCATCTGTCCGAGCTCATTTGAGTGAACTGGACTTTCCAAATCTTGTGTCCTGGGCCTAGTTTTTGTGCAGGCTGTGATGGTCAAACGGTGAATGAAATAGCACTGAAATTAAATGAAATTTTAAAGACTTGAATATATTTAATTTGCCAAACACGAAGAATCCGCATAACAGGCATACAAACGATACAGGAAAACAAAGAGGCTGATCTGGAAGGTTGTGACCTCAACACCCCTTGATCCCGAGTGATCAAGTGTGTTAGGCAATGCGAATGAAATACAGAAATTCTGATTCGCTAAACACTGCAGCTACGGTTTACCGGTGTGACACCTGGTGTGATAACCTAGCAGCCAACATGGGCTCTCAACCTGTGATCACCAACCTAGATTCTAGTGTGATCAGGGATCACACCTAGATTCTGTAGCAGTCACAAACTGTGTGATCTGAGTGTAGGCTGTCAGATCAGGTGTTAGTCGTATCTTAACAACTGGCTTGTGACCTCACCCCACTGTATCAACTGCTGCGTCCAACTTGACCATTATCTCATCTGCAAAGATAAATCCACTATGGGCCAAATGGCCAACTTATTTGCTGAATTTATAGCAAAAACAGCTTGATACAGGTTAACAATGAACAAATGAGATTTTTATCAAGCAGTTGCATACCATATGCATGCATGTATGAGAAAACTGAAATTGGCATGTCATTGAAGGCACTTTTACTAATTACGGTAACTTTTACTTGTTTTGAAACTTAACCTCGCCAAGCGGGCTCTGCCAGTGTCCTTGTTACCTTAAGATACAGCAGCCCTCATTTTTCGTTGGATAGTAAAGCCACACATTGTCAGATATTATTGATGAAGGAATGGTATCCTTGATTTTAATGTGGATTAAGATTCGTTAATAGATGGCAGCAGACTGGATACTTATCTCAGTATGTGGAGCCAAATAGGCCAAACTATGGTGACTTGGCCTAACACAAGCTCATCAGATCAGTGTTAGGTACCGGTAGTAGGTAAAAATCTACCAACATTTTTGTGACCGTCTTCATCCAGCTGCACTAAGAATGTGACTCTAAATCTATAACAGCGTATCGCAAGAATGCACATCCTGGAAGGCGCAACTTCATTGAAATGCAATAACAGATATGACAATATAACCATGACTGTATTACAATCTGACCTCATCTTAAGTGGACTTTCCCACATTTTTTAACTTCTTAAGTAGGTGAATTCTAAATCAGGGGACATTTAACTCTACATTTGCATTTGGTTCAATGATGGATCTTTCAAAGAGCAATTAACATGGCTAATTAGCCGCAATTACGCATGCGTCTTAAAATGGCCTCTTCCCACAAAAATAATATTTTTCTATAAGTAATGGATTTGGGATCAGCTGAGATGTTCCTCTACTGAGATCATGAGTATGGAATGAGCATGTGAGCAAGAATTTTAATCTTGGAACTTTCAGCAACAATTAAACTGGCATTTTGGGGGTATTCGAGGTGGCACCCCATATCTCATCTCACCGCCAAATTAGATTTACTTCAGGAATGTTGGTTTTTGTTGGTTAGTTAGGGTCACTTAAAACTCAATCATCTTCAAACCCCTTTTGGAAAACTCTCCCCGCAAACCCATTATAATCTCACTTAGGCTCCTGCTCTATCCTCAGCCG
>CM068959.1:130881314-130896620 GCA_035128595.1 Eptatretus atami | reverse complement strand
CCCATTTAAATACCAAGGCTGATTACATCTCCACTCTATGGTTTGGTTATTGCTTGGTTCTATCATTTATCCATCAGTAAAAAGACGGCGGTTGCCCGTTAAAATCCCCAACCCAATATCTTAACACATAAACTTATAACCATAAGGGAGACAATTGATTCCATTCTCTAAAATATATCTTTTATTATCAAAAGCTCCTAATGCTTTCTTGTTTTTGTCTTCTGTATATAAATGATGTTTATAACTTCTTATTGTATTCATTTTTCTATACTCTTCCTTCTTTGAGGTTAAACATTTGTAATAATGTTTAAATTTTACTTTTACTTTGATTATATTTTTCTTGTTCTTGTTACTCAACAAACATTCAATAAAAACTCCTTTAACTTTCCTTCATCGACGTCGTCAAGAAACATAAAATTATTTTATATTTAAGATTCACCGTTTTTATTGTAAATAAGAATTTCCCAAAATATGCGATACTCTTCCATCAGTAAAAAAAAAATTTACCACACACCGCATGCCAGAAACAACAACACAACAGGCCCGTTCTTCGCTCTCGCATGGCCCATACGTGTGTGGGCCATAGTGCGTGCTGCACATGCAAAAAAAAAAACTTTCAAACCGTCGTGCCGGAAACAACAACCACACAGGCCGTTCTTCGCTCTCGGATGCCCGGATAAGTTGTGCGTGCCCGTAAGTGCGTGCCCGTACGTGCGTGGCTGTACATGTCAGAAAAACAAAAAAAAACATTTCAAACCGTGCCAAACAACAACGCACACAGTCCGTTCCTTCGCCTCGTAACGATGACTGGATTGGGCATTGTGTTTTATGATAATAAATGCGCATAAGAAATCGGAAATTATTAGAATACAGTAAGTCATCAACTCTCCGGAGTGTGCGTGCCGCATCGGAATGTTCACATGCATTCCACGAATTATCGCTTGCATTGAAGTAACTGCTGTGAATACACACACAGAGTTAATTAAAATCCAAATTAAAATCAAGTTACCTCCCTGTCTTTGCAGCCATGACATTCGCTGCATTTGACCATTGCACTCCTTACGCCACGGTAGACTAAGGTCGCCCTTCTCCCATCGGCCACGCTCTCAGAGAAACGTGTCCTGTCATTGGTTTGGTAAATAAATGGCCCAGCTCCCTGTCTGCCATTGGTAACTAAGGCGCCTTTCCCATCGGCACACCTAGCAGCACGTGTATGTCATTGTTCGTAATAAATGGCCGCAGCAATGTTGTCCGTGTCATTGGTTTGGTAAATAAAATGGCCATAACTTGGGAACCACTGTCGATTAAAATATCAAAACCTTGAAAAGGCACATACTCAGGTCCCCAGCAATATACCTGGCAAGTGTCAATATATCGTACCAGTGGTTGTCGAGAAAAACAGCGGTCACACATACACACACACACACACACACACACACACATTCTGGAATTATAGGCTAGATTATTTTATTATTTTTATTTTCCGCCGGCAATTTTCGGGTTCTTTCGCTTTAAAAATCATTTTCTCAGGAACGGTAATTCTGATCGAAACGAAATTTCAAAAGCCACAGTAATGTATCTTTTTTTGACAGCAAACTATTGATAATTGTGACACAATTGTGGAACGTCATGCAACATTCCTGTCATTGGTTTGGTAAATAAATGGCCATAATTCGAACACTTGTTCGATTAATATCAAACCTTGAAAAGGTCACATCCACCAGGTCCCAGCAATATACCTGGCAAGTTTAATGAGAATCGAGCAGTGGTTCGTGAGAAAACAACGGTCAAAGACAGACACACAGAGATTGGCTGGAATTATAGATATACTAGTGCGTGCCCGTACATGCGTGGCCGTACGTGCGTGGCTAGTACGTGCAAAAAAAAAAAACATTTCAAACTCGTCGCCAGAAACAAACAACACAGGCCGTTCCTTCGCTCTCGCGTGCCCTACGTGGCGTGCCCGTATGTGCGTGGCCATACTGCAAAAAAACAAAAACTTTCCAAACAACACACAGGCCGTTCCTTCGCTCTCGTAAACGAACTGGATTGGGGCATTGTGTTCTATCAAAATGCGCATAAGAAATCGAGAAATTATTAGAATACAGTAGTCCTCATATCCGGAAGTGGTGCTTGCCCGTACGGAATGTTCACATGCATTCCACGAATTATCGCTTGCATTGAAGTAACAACTGCTGTGATACTTACACACACAGAGTTAATTAAAATCAAAATCAAGTTTACCCCCTGTCTTTGCTTGCCATGACATTCGCTGCATTGACCATTGCCACTCCTACGCCACAGTACTAAGGCGCCCTTTCCCATCGGCCATGCCTAGCAGCAACGTGTCTGTCATTGGTTTGGTAAATAAAGGGCCGCAGCAACGTGTCCTGTCATCTGGGTAACTAAGGCAACTCTATCCCCATCAGCCACGCCTACGCGCAGCAACGTGTACTCGTCATTGGATTTGGTAAAACTAAAGTAGCCGCAGCAAACGTGTCCTGTCCATTGGTTGGTAAATACAATGGCCAATAACCTTGGGAACGCACTTGTCCTGATTTCATATCAAACCTTGCAAAAAGGCGCAATCACCAGGGCCGCGCAAGAAACCTGGCAAGTTTCAATAGACGGGACCAGTGTTAGTTCCGAGAAACAGCGGTCCATAGACAGACAATCAGAGATTGATGGAATTGAGATAAGAAAATAATCAAAACAAGAAGAAAAGAATTGTGACGTCAATTGTGACGTCATAGGCACACCGTGTCCTGATCATTGGTTTTGAAAAATAAATGGCCATAACTTGGGAACTTACTTGTCCGATTAATCATCAAAACCCTTGAAAAGGCACATCCACAAGGACCCCAGCATATAACCTGGCAAAGGTTTCAATTAGAATCAGGTGGCGCCAGTGGTGTCGAGAAACAGCGTCACAGACAGAACACTACAGAGATTGCTGAATTAGGTAAGAATAGAAATATCAACGAAGAAAGAAGAATTGTGACGTCATAGAACCGTCGTTTCTGTCATTGGTTTGGTAAAGTAAAATGGCCATAAACTTGGAACCACTGTCTCATTAATATCAGAAACCTCGAAAAGTGGCGACATCACAGTCCACTCCCAACCCGCAGGCGACACATCCGAACCCCTCGCCTCCCCCCTCTTGTCTGCGATATGACCCCCCCCTATATTCAGGCAGTGCTCAATATCCGGCCAGCAACCCGCTTCTTGGAAAACTAGCCAAAATCAACGATCATTGCTAACCAACTCTCCTCTTTCATTCTCTTTTTCCCCGTTTGGAAAGAAACTCCCCACCTCTCTTCAATACACTCATTCCCTCCAGGTCTTCAAAACAGCTGATTCAACACCACCTGATTATCCTCCCCCCATCCAAAAACCACAAATCTTCTCCCATGTTTATCCACCCATATCCACTCCTTCAAATTAGCTGCTTCCCCTTTCCAAAAGTTCCCTGTTGTGTTAAGTCCTGAAAGTCCCTTTGGTGTCCATACTTGTTAACCCCGTGTACCCCATTCAGCATCCCTCTCTTTTCATTAGATCTAATGTCTCTGATTCCCCACTGTTTTTTGTCCTTTCCTCTCACTCGCCTTAGCGGGAACGTAGCTTTTGATCTCGACGCGCTCACCGACTCCTTTTCCATGCGTATTCATTAGTTGTGCGCTACCCTTTGGCTCGTGTGTTAGCTCTCATACGAGCCTCTACAATGTAGATAACAAAAAAAAAGAGAAAGAGCTCACCACGCCAACATTAAGACAACACACTATAAAAAATGAGCCAAAAATGATGCCTAAAAAGTTCAGTAGTCGCAATCATAACATTCGTCCAGCAGCAAATAGTGGCCCTGAAACTTATATGATGTTAAACTCCATGGGGACTTCAAATCCTCCTACACTCTCGTGATCTTGGATACCTGAACCGAGGAGCCCTGATCCCTAAATCACTCAAAAAAATGTTCTAAGATCCAGATCTTGCAGCCAAAAGTTGACAACACTGATCAACACCTTCGGACTCAAAGGCACAGGGAATGAGCATCAACCTAAGCAGCACCTCGCTTATGCCAAACTAAGAATCAGTAAGGCCACATTTCAGTTGCTTGTGCTACGATTAAAAATCAGCGAAGCAGCTCCAACAAGCCCGCTAGAATGCCCGGATCACAACAATTCAAAACCTGGCGCGGATTTCCCAACAATTCAGCTTTCGCAGAACAGATTACCACACGCCAGTTTTCATCCAGATGCTGCAGCATGAAGCCTTCCAATAAATGACTCACTCAATTTCCTCGGGGTGGCGTCACCCCAGTAGGCGTCAGAGGCAAGGCACATGACTTTTGAATGCAGGACAAGAACAGCGAAAGGGTCAGGAAAGGAATCTTGTAGCGGTGCCCTTACCTGCTCTTCAGATGGCCACGTGCGTACGCATCACACTCAGCCGACGTCACTTTAACCTCCGGTACCCCCCCCCCCCCCCCATCGCCCTGGGATGTTGCGAGCCCTGCTCACTTTTGTCACTTTTTTGGTGGAATCATTGAACTCCAGTGAATTGAACACACTCCGTTCCCGTGAGAGGTTGAATAATTTCTTTACGTGTAACATGGAAACACAACAAAATACACATCAACACAAGATGAGATGCTGTGGAACTTCCTTCTCTCCATTCTGTTTGCAACCAATCTTCTTCAGAGCAAAATTTTCAGAAAAAGAAGGGAAGAGGGCGCATGGGTTACACAAAGAGCAGTACTTGTTATTGAAGCTTACTGAACATCTTAATGGCCTGTAAAGATGTTTTCCAGCTGGAGAACATTCTTGCCTTCAGGTTAAGGTGGGAATGTTCTGAAAAATACACAGCTGTGTGCAGTAATTTTAAATGAACCAAACACAGTAATTCCTATAGGAAATAGGGATGAGTAACTGACAAAGAAACATTGTGAGAGATGGGGGACATGGTAGCATGAGAGAGATTGGGGACGTACCCGTGATCTCCATGTATGGATCCTTGACAGGATCGGGATATATATTGGCAAGAAACCCCAACGACCCTGAGCTTTGCTGGCTGCGAAGCTTATCAGCCGAGGCATCCAACCTGCCGTTCCTGGGCGAAGAGTGGGTTTCAAAACACACTTCATGATGTGTTCTTGGTGAAACAACACCAAGACATGATGACGAATCAAATCAGTTTAGTATCAATGCTTTGCATAGATGAGACCTTTACAAGCATTTAGAAGTAACATAAGAAGGAAGTGAGTAATCAATCAGTTTCAATCAACCTCAAATGACAGAAAATGGTTGGTGCAGCATATTATACATTTCACAAGACGGAATTAATTATTTTTCTTTCCACAACCCCCACTTCAAGTGTGAAATACGTTTCTTTTGTTGGTTGCATGTTTGGATTTGGACCACGCTTACGGCGTGATAAGTTTCTTCAATTCAACGAATATTTTGCCTAGACCTGGTGTTGCGTAGTGGTTAGGGTAGTGGCCTTGGGATCCAAAAGGTCCTGAGTTCAAGCCCCGTTGGCCTTGAATAATACACACCAGGAGGTTGACTCAGCCTGTCATCCTTCTGAAGGTCGGCGAAGTGAGTACCATGTACTGGGCCCCGGTGTATGCCCGGTTAGAATAGGTGACCATATCCCTGTATCGATAGAGGGCGACCAGGGTGCGTTCAAGGAGGGCATCCGGCGTAAACCTGTGGCCAAATCATTATGCCGGATATAAACGGATGATCCGCTGTGGCGACCCCCATGGGAGCAAACCGAAGAAGAAGTAAGATTGAATATTTTGGCCTGTTTTACTGTAATGTTCCACATTGATACAAAAATACCCACAAATTTTCTCACAGCATTAAAAACATTGCTTGTTCCTGAGTATAACAATAGTTATGGTGATAGGCAATTATAACATTCAGTGAAAACAAGCACGTGTCATGACTCACGTAAATAATTGTACATCATTTAATTGGAGATAATTTTACGATTCCTTTCTGGTTGATTTACTTCAATATTTTTTACTGTTCAACACAGAATAATTGCAGTCATTAATTGTTGGAATGTGATTGTCCAAAACCATCAATGTTCTTTATTGGTGAACATCAGGATTTATGACTGGAGTAGTTTATCGAAATTGTTCAATGAACTCGAAAGATTGCATCAGTAATATATTTAAACTCTTCAACTATAGTTTAATGGTAACAGCAACTATCAATTGAAACATGTGAAAGTATTTCCCTGAAGTTTGTACCTAAATTAGAATGACTGAATCGCTGACAGAGTTTCATTTTATCTTTGGGGTTTTTCAATCAATCTCCACCTGCAATCTCAACAAACTGATTTGAAGCAAGACAAGTTGTTCCATTTCACCTTCCACATTTTTTTTTTTTTTTACATGCAGAACGTTTTAAGCTAAAATCTCACTTGGCTGCACTTCGATTAGTTGAGGCAAACCTAAAAAAGGGCCTGGAAAAGGATTTAAAAATATTTCTTCTTTCAAGTGGTATCCCCAAGTTTGGTGAGAGCCACGGGAATCCTGTTTTTTGCCTTTCTTCCAAACATCAAGCAATGTGTGGAATTCATCATCGCAGTTGACAATTAAATCATCTTTATCCAAAAGCCTCATCTCAAAATCATCAATTGGATCAGACCAGGTCACTCCAACTGCACCGTGCTGCTTTTCTATCACAATTGTTGGAGGCCTTCAATATCAGACATATAAGCGTCTCTCTGGGCATATGTTGAGCTTTCAATATGGTCTGGCCATCGCACATGCTGCTCCAAAACGGTTTGGCCAAACTTGCCTCATGGAACTTCCTCCACTCTTGCAGCAAAATGGGGCTTCTTAATGGAACTCTTTCCTTCTCCTCTCGCCTGTCAAAGCTGGATTCCCCAAATGCAGTGTTCTCAACCCCATCTTATAACCTTAATCTTCATCAATGATATCCCAACTCGCCTGGAAAATCCTATTTTCTCGCTTGCTGATGTCATCCACTCTCTGCTGTGACATCCTCATCCTTCTGACAGACAAAAAGACTTTTCCCTCCCTTTTGACCTTGCCAAAAAATCAACAAACTGGTTGACGTCCTTTCTCTCTTCCCCTTTCCTCTCCACCTCATGAACCGTTCCACAACTCATCTACTTTCTCATCAAGCCCTTGAAAGAGGTTCAGTCACTCAAACTCTTGGTCTCACCCTGAGCCATGAACCCTCTTTGGGGAAGCCCACATTTCAGTCGTTGGCCTCCAAAACAGACGAGCTCGATACACCTGGCAAGGCTTTCATCCACCAGCTTAATGGGGTACTGCTCTTCCATCTGGGCTGTTTCCCATCTTGCTCTCCTTGAAGCCGTCGAAACAAAGGCTTTGAAGATCCATTGGAATTTCCTCATGATGAAGCTGAGTCGATGGGACAATCATTAACCATCACCAACGGACGGTGGTCTCCATCTTTCTCCGACTCATTCTGGTCCTGCAACCCTCCAACCCCTCTCCTTGCTCTTCTCTCCCAAGGGATGTGCAACGAATGCACGCAGTTTTTCCAGCAACCGCTTCAGAGTGAAACTGCTAAATCCAGAACCAGCTGCTTACCTCCATCAGGTATTCCTTTTTTCCACACTGTCTTAATTCTGATTCTTCCCTCCAGGTCTTAAAGACCACCTGTTCACCACCACCTCAAAGTCATCAACCCATCCAAAACCATGATCTATTCTACACCCGGTAAAACAAATCCCCACCCACTTCCAACATTTTGCTTATTGTGTCCAACTTGTCCACCCCTTACTGCTTACCCCCTCAATCGTTACCTCCTTGGGATAAGCTCAATGTATGGATTGTGAGAGGCAGCAGAAAATTGGGATGCCATCGCAAGACCAGGGGCTTTTGAATTTTGGATCTTGTGAGTGTTTCCTAAGTTTCTGTTGGCAATTATCACTTGAGGAATAACTCTCCTCGATGTTGCTTGTTCTTTTCCAAGTTTTTGGATCTGTTCACCTTCTTGTGTGTTCTTTTTGGTTTCACGAAAAAATATTTTCACCGAAAAAAATAAGTGACACTAGATTCGGAATTGTTGTGTTCGTATGTCTGTAATGTCGTATGTTCTGTTACGTCCTGTAGTCTGTATGTCTGTCCCGAGCATGCTTCCGTGGGTTTTGATCCGAATTCTGAATAAAAAATTTTGGTGGGAGGTTTATATCATGATCTAGTCATGTTGTCCTGAAAAATGGGCTTGGTGCGCCCCATTATGGGGGAAGCCACGCCAAAAAACATGTGTTTTAGGGGTAGCCGATTTTCAATTTGGCAATCTCTCCTAGGGGGTTCGTCGAATCTGACAGGGGTTTTGGTATTGTTAGCCAATGGCACTGCATAGCCCCACAGAAGCCTCGAATTTATATTTTCGTCCGCAAGGTCAAGGTCACAAAGGTCACAAACTTAGAAATTCGAATTCTGACTTCAAAAATTCTTCTCTGAGGGGTTTGTCCGAAATCTGGCAGGGGGTTTTGGGATTTGGTTAGCCCAATGGCACCCTGGCAATAAGCCCCACGGAGCTCGATTTTTCATTTTCGTACATTGATTCAAAACCAAAACTGTGAAATGTCCTTATAAACTCGTTCCACAGAGGACTCTTTTCAATCTTCACTGAAACCTCTGACAGCCTCACTTGTCGGTTTGGAAATGAATTCCGAGAATGATATTCAAGTAACTCAGGAAGGGTTTTTTTTTATCATTCCTCTCACTCCGACTATCACTGGCATAAATTTCACGCTTTATTATTTTGAGGTACTCACCTCATTTTTTCAGCACCTGGATATTTTGTCATTTTGCCTGATTTCTGTGGCACGTCAGCCAAAGTCGTTGGGAACTGAAACCTCAAAGAAAATGTTGACTTTTCCTTTTTGGTTTGAGCACGATGTGCGGACACATGCCCTTTGGTTTTGTGAAATGTTCCATACTTCCCAGCATTTTCTTAAAGCATCAGTGTGGTTGTTCTTGATCTTGAGCATTTATGATGACTCCGTTCTCCATCCTATTCGTTTCACCTCTTCTTTTGCCATTCCAGTGGAACTTCCCTTGTCAAATTGCTGTCCGTCAAAGCTTCTGTTTTAAATCTTTCGCTGTTTTATCCAACTCCCATTTTGTCAGAGTATATCTGCTGATATCCCTTTTTTTATTTTTCTTTGCAATAATTGGGGCTTGTGTTTTGTTTCTGTTTCGTTTCCGTGTGTTCTCCATCATTTACACCTGCTTTTTTGAAGTTGTTGGCAAATGGAATAAGGATCCTTTCTGGTTTTGTTTTCCTTGGTCATGTACAAATTCTCATACGATAGTCCCTGTTGAGCCTTTTCACATATTCCGCTAAGTCTGACAGCACGATGTTCTGTGCACTTGTTAACGCTCCATCACACAACCTCCTGTTCGTCTCGGTAAATACAAACCTGGGTAATGCATTGGTTTTTGTCGAACATCTTGTGAATAAGTTAGATTTTCTCCTTGTTTGTGTCTAAATTGTTGATCTCCATTGTGGCCAGTTTATAATTGCACAGCCATATTGGAATACCGGCACTGAATTGGTTTGGTAGCTTTGGTTTTGTTCATTGAGAGAGAGGAAGACTTCAAAATGTCTTATTCGCATCGGTACTCTTGCCGATTATTTTAAGCAATGTTTTTGTGTTGTACCTGTGGCTTCTTTTATATCCGATGTATTGAAAGGATGCTTCATTTTCCTCGTTCGTGCATTTTTGTCTGTTCTTTTACGTGTGGATTTTTTTGTACGCTCTTCTGTATGGATGGCTCATGTGCTGATTCAAATTGGTCTTGATGAGAGAAACGTTTATCACAAATGGAGCATTTGAAAGGACGCTTTCCTGTATGGATCCTCATGTGCCGATTTCAAATGACCTTCACTGGAAGAAAGCTTTTATCAACATATGGAGCATTTGTAAGGACGCTCTCCTGTATGGATCCTCTTATGTATTTTCAAACTGCATTATGAGAAGAATTTTAAAACAGACAGAAACATTTGTAAGGATGCTCTCCTGTAATGGATCTCCATATGTGTGTTTTCAAACTGCCATTATGAGAGAATCTTTAAAACAGACAAACATTTGTAAGGATGCTCTCTGTATGGACCCTCATATGTGTTTTCAAATTTGTCTTTTTGAGAGAAACCTTATCACAAGACAGAACATTTGTGAGGATGCTCTCCTGTATGGATCCTCATATGTATTTTTCAAATTGCATTTTTGAGAGAAACCTTATCACAGACAGAGCCATTTGGTAAGGACGCTCTCCTGTATGGACCGTCATAATGCTTCTTAAATTGGAGTTACGAGTGAATCTTAATCACAGACGAGCATTTTGTGAGGGACGCCTCTCGCTGCTGTGTGGATCCCTCCATATGTATTTTCCAAACTGCTGTTATACAGAAAATCTTTATCACAGCGGAGCATTTTGTGTGGGCATTTCACTCTTGGGTCCTCCTGTGGTGTTTTGAGATTTTATTGAAGTAAAATCTTCACTGCATATACTTACACTTATAAACATTTGCCTTGCCCGTAACCTTTTTGGGTTTTGGTTTGAATTCATATTTATCTTGTGGCGGTTTTTTAACCAGGATGTACACTTTGTAAATTTTTGAGTCTTTGTTCTTGGGATTGGTTCTTCAAAATAGGTATCTTCACCGTCAAGCTGCTCCTGGACCGTATCTGCCCAACTGGAACTTCTTGATTGTCTACAAAAAACAAACACACAGAAGTTTAGTTTGAGAAACTCAACCTCAAATACTTCACATTTAGAAAATTTATGAACCCTGAATTCAAAAGAGTGAAATGGTTGGTAATTTTGTTAATATTTCTGCTGCATTCTGTTGGCAGAACAGACAGGACATCCCGGTTTGTCAAATGAAAATCTGAATCTTCCTTTGCAGAAGCATATCTTAAAAATTTGTGAGACAAATGAACACATTTACAGTATAAAACATCAACTGAAAATAATGAAGGACATGAAGTTTAAACATGCCAATGTCAATCCCATCAAATTGGTCGTAATGCAATGGACGTCACTTCCGCTGTTGGAACGAGGCTCGATAATGCTGCCAGCATTTACAGGAGATAACAAAAGAGGTGTTTGCAAAGAGGTTTTTTTATATGTATATATACAATATATATTATATTAATGTATATATATTGTTTGCGTTCTCTCGAGCCACATGCTCCAAGGCAATGCACCCAACATAGCGGTCGCTAGACAAGTATTCTCTGAATTGTACGTGAAGATAGTCCTTCCCTTTGCCTCACGGGAGGAAAACAGGACATGGCATTGCTGAGATTCATAGCTGGGTTTGCGTTACACCACTAAACTTCCATTTCTACTCTTCTTTTCTGGCTTATTTCTGAGGTAAATCTGATCTGGTTCCTCGCAAAGGTTCAACACGTACAGCAAACGTGCGTGGGCAGGGGAAGAGAAAGGCCGCGGAGGTACCACACGAGCATTGAATAGCGCAGAACTCCCCGTCCTCAAATGCGATCGCTCAACGCCAGCTTTGCCGGCGAGTTTTACCAGTGTGCCCGGCAACTCGAGATTATCGACTCGAGCTCGATGATCTGGGATGAGAATTGCTGGTTGCCATTGAAAAAGGCATAGGAACTAAATATCTCGGCGAGAGTGATAGATGGCACTTGGAGTGCCAATAGCAAACAATGTCAATTGGCCAAATCGAAAAACAACTACCAACGAAAAAAACGACCAACTATTGGGACACAAGTGTGTGCAAGATACGGGTGCGGTGTACTTTTCAACCCATTTCCTGGACTAATTATATCGCAATTCTCTTTTCCCTCCATTTCTCCACTGGAAACATATATCTATACTCCTTTTTCATCCAACCTCCATGGAAATTAATTATATCCTGAGCGTTCCCCTAAACCCTGACACATATCGGTGTTGGCCCTGCACACACATAACGGAATCTGTGGAGAGCGAGCGCCTGACCGCATGGGCCATGGTGGATCCGCGCTCACTGTACAGAACGTGCATCGAAGGGGACCGTGCTTAAGCTCAAGTACACTTGATTGTCGCACAGGGCAGGGCACGAATGGACACATCTTAAGGGGCTGTCACACCCTGTTGAACGTTTTAGCCACCGTATGGCAAGGTCTCAAAATGTTGTAAACGCTGGGCGTACCTGAACTAATTGGAATGTTTTAAAAAAAGTTTTTGGGCAATATGATAACGTGTTGGACGTACGCAATAACGTATTAGTACGTACACGAAGTTTTAATCACATATTAGGTAACTTGTACCACGAAATGCTGAGCGTGTTGTCGGCGTTGCAACAACCTATGCCCAACGATAGTTCTAACTTATGCGTAGCGCAGCAGCGTATCGCCGACGATCACATGGCGTAGGCTATTCCATAGGCTGCGGCTCGAACGATTCAAATCACAACCGCACTAGACATGAAGTGTGAAGCCGGTTTCACGACCTTGAATGTTTTTTGCCAGCATATGCCGACTATGAAAATTTGGCCGAAACCAAGCTGGCACAACGTTGAAATAACGTTTAATGGGTAAGTTTTGTAATACGTTAGAGCACGCTGGCATACGTCGTAGTACGCTGGCATATGTCGTAGTACGCTGGCATACGTCATTGTACGCCGGAAGTACGTCGTAAATTTTCAGCAATGTTGAAAAATTTCCACTGTACTCGACGTATGACAACATTCCGCATACGCTGGCATAAGTGTAGCACGCTACGCGATCGTTGACACAATGCCGACATACGTAATTGTACGTTACTCATAAGTTCGAAACACGTCAAGGGTAATGGTTAACGTCAGTGTTTCCAGACTCCGTTTTTTTTCTTCGGTAAAATGACGATCATGTTGACACACTAAACGATTTTCCTAGTGCGGTTATTGATTTAAATCGTTGAGCGGGCAGCTTTAATCATATATTATTATAACCGCACCTAGAAATCGAAGTGTCCCATCAACCAGTCATACCGAAGAGAAAAAAAAAACCAAGGGAGTCTGGAAACACTGACTCCTAACAATTACAATTGAACTGTTTCAACTTATGGTACCTTAAAGTAACGTGTGTCGACGTGTGTCAAACGATCGCGTACGGCCTACAACCACGTTACTCATAGGTTTAGAAATAAGTTTCGGGTAGCGCTAAACATTACTCGACATGTTTAGACTTATGAGGTAAACTTTCACAAGCAAGTGTGTCGACGTGTGTCAACGATCGTGTAACGGCCCTACAACTTATGCGCCAGCGTTATGCGGAAAACGTGTGAGTCATACCTGGCATACGTCGGGAAAAATTTCAAGCATGGAAAATTTGTCTAACAGCTCGGCGAAACTACGACGTATGCCAGCCGTACTACGACGTATGCCAGCATAACTAATGACGTATGGCCAGCGTGCTCTTAACATATACAAACTTACCCATAACTTATTCGACGTGTGCCAAGCGTTTTAGCCAATTCTGCATCGTCAGGCAATACGTTGCCTAAAATCGTCAAGGTGCGACAGGGCCTTTACCGTCAGTGCAAATGGGTTTATTATAAACACCTTACATCTGTCCTTGCTGGCGGCCGCGGAAATGTTTCCCCATGGGACGGCAACGTCTTCCGACCTCTCCGCCCGTGAAGCCGCGAATCAGGCAGGAGGTGTGCTGCGCGTCCAGATCGCTCGGCCATGTGACGCATCAATGGAGCCAGCATTGAATCAGCACTGAATGTGGCGCCCGGGCAAGCCATATGATACGGACCCGGCCACCCTCAGGCGGTCGTAGGGCATGGCCCGGGGGTTGTTTGCAAGGCAATTCAAGACTCTGAGTTCGGTGTGGGTTGATTCATATCATGTCGTGGGGTGAGCGGGACATTTTCCCATGGCTCGGGGTGCTGGGCTGGAAAGCGGAATGTCGCCGCTTTCGGGCCATCGCGCGCCTGGCCGCGCGGGAGAGCGGGGCAAATCAGGGGACGATTCAGGTGATGATGCATCGCTTCGGGTGGCCCCCTCGCCCCGCGCTGGCAGGGTCCAGAAAAGGCGGATCTTTGGGCTGTTCTCATTCTCTGTCATTCGTCATCCAGTTCATCATCGACTGGACTCCGCCTCACCGTCGGATGATCCAAACCAACCACCTGGTCCTGCCTTCCACTCCGTCCTCCTCTCCCTCTCTCGACTCCAACCCTCCCAACCTCAGCACCTCCTTCAACGGCCGACGGTCCAGGTCTCGAACGCGGAGCTGCACGAAGCGAGAGACGACGCGCCAGCTTTTGGGGAGGGTATTGCACCAATGGAGCAATTTCCCAAAATTATGGTGGCGCATTTGGCAAACAATGTACAGGTACTGGAAGACCGCAGCCTCCAACTCCAGGGGGGGGGGGGGGGCGGGGGGGGGGGGGGGGGGGGGGGGGGCGGGGGGGGGACGGGGGGCTCCTTTCTTCGCTTCAATATATAACTCTTCATCGGGTTTTTTTGTGTGGCGTGTGCGTGTTGTCGTCAAGCCTTCCACAAAAGTAAGATTGCAGAAGCTTATTAATTATTAGTATTATTATTATTATTGCTAATTATTTCGGGTGAAGTCTTGCTGCTGTGTCCGCTTTTATAAGAGTTGTTTTGTAATATTGCCTGCACCTCTCACATTTCTTTTCTTTCCCTGCACAACACACCCTCAAACTATTCGCTGTACCACGTACTTTTCCTCACTGCTTGTAAATAAATTATTATTAGAATGTCCAGCTCTTTTTGTCTTTCCTTCATTTGATCCAGCATGTTCGAAATCCATGGCTTAGACGGACTTTATATTCCCAATGATCTGTTCTTTTAGGCCAGAAAGTCCTTGCAGTGTCGCAAGGGGGAAGAAATCCCGGTCTCGGCTAACTGCACGGCGAGAAGTGTCGTGTGTCTCCGAAAATCACCCAAAATGTGTGAGTGTGGCTTCGTCTACCTCTCCAAAAGGGCTCTTCCACAGCTTGGCTCGTTTCTGCTGCCAGTGCCCTGCCTCGGGCCCGTTGGGCCAAAACCCCCCACCCCCCAACAAAAAAAAAAGAAAGGGCCTTTTGAAAAAACAAACCAATCGATGTCCACATGGTCAACCCCACAAACCACAACAGTCACGAACGAGGTAACGAGCGAACCGCGCCTCACTGTCACCAACTGCTGTTGCTGCTGTCCCCATCTCGTCCCAGGATTTTATCTATCACGCAAACCATCAGTTGGATCTCTCACACAATACTGCCAACAAGGCAGTCTTTGCTGCCTTTTATAGGTGACGCAGTGTGAGCAGAGCCACAAA
>CM068959.1:130835636-130852282 GCA_035128595.1 Eptatretus atami | reverse complement strand
TCTCCATTCTTTTCCCCCATTTTCAAAACCACTTCAAACTCTTCATTGAATAAAAATGCTTCACTTTGCTCGTTTTCCATGAAGAATACCCCACCTTCACCATCATCTCTTCCTCTTCTTCTTCTTCTTCTTTAGAATATCGTTGTCCAATTTGGAATTGGAATCAACAATCCTCCACTTCATGTCCCCTCTTTCGACATCCCTCCTCACTCCCTCCTCACCTATCCTCTCAATGTCTCTCTCACACCCACCACTCTCAAGTTTCCAATGAACCTGACCAACTCAAAACCTTGCACATTACAACAACACCCATCAAAGCCTCCTTCAAGCCCCCCCCCTTTTTTTTCATGTCCTTTTAAATAGTCAACTGCAAACTTGGGTACATGGCCATACGATGATAGTTACATCACCAGTTGGTTTCAGGGCAATTTCATCAATTTTTCACGAG
This sequence comes from Eptatretus atami, assembly GCA_035128595.1. Classification (NCBI taxonomy): domain Eukaryota; kingdom Metazoa; phylum Chordata; class Myxini; order Myxiniformes; family Myxinidae; genus Eptatretus; species Eptatretus atami. The sequence continues at coordinate 130,851,834 of CM068959.1, read as the reverse complement.
TTATGCCTTTTTTGGCTTCGGAAAAATAATCAACAAACAGTTGGGGACATGTATTGCAAAAAGCATTGCAACTCTTGCTTTGTAATAGGGCCATGGCTAGATAGGGCCCACCGTGCACCTCTCCCCCCCACCCTCCACCTCCAACAAAACTATGTTTTTTTGAAGTGTCCTGGATATGTCTGAATACTGATTGAAATGTTAACATTGAATAACATTGAAATTATTGGGATGCCACTACCTTGTTTTAGCCTCATGAAAAGAGTACCCTCAAAATGAATTTGCGTCATTTGTGCAAAATACATTTCCGTACCAATCAAGAATGGCTTTCTAGATGACCACCCATTACACTGTCAGACTAACACATATTAATGGCTTGTATGAAACATTCATCTATGTGGTTTTTATGTAGTGTCTAAAATTAATATATCCAAGAGCTTATAATAACATGTTGAGTAATGTACTGTAATCGTCTTATTAAGCTGCCCATTACTGTGTGTAAGTTTTCAATAAGCTTATTTTATCCTGTTTCTTTGTTACCTATCCTGCTAATTACCATGAGGTGACATGCCAATGCCAACTGCATTCCACTTGATGTCAAAGGGTCCAAATCTTGGATTACCCGCTAATGTTATCACATCCTAATTGCATAATGGTTAATGCTCATTTGTGTTTGTGAACTAGTCACCAAGAGCCTCCATCAGAGGTCATACGCTGACACGAAATGAGCTTGTGCTGAAGAGAAGCTTGATTTCTCATGAAATCAGTTTATTGCTATTTCTCAATTTATTGCAGACTGCTTACTCGGACTCTGGAAGCCAGATTCATATGCCAGAAATCTGCACGGAGACAAGTGATCATCACCTGTTGAGGTCATCAGAATACTTTCTGGAATCTGAAGATGGCCGCTCCAAACATGCAGAGAGATTTGAGTGTCCCAAGGTCTCTCAGAGGAAACGGATCCAGAGTCATTCTCTACCTGCTGAATATGCAGGAAGCATCATTACAATCATGTTAGGTTGAAGATTCCAGACAATTGACATATTTCATCTTGTCTGCACTAATGCTCCGACTATGACGACCTATAGATCAGTTTCAGCACAGGCCACAGGAAACAAGAAAGGTCATCAGTATCAGTGAAATATCTCGTGGGCTTTCCCAACAGCATTTGACAGCACTGATGGACTATCATGGCCCTACAGTGGTTTGTGATACGAGTGCTTCAGGGTTAGGCAAAGTGAATAATCCATTGAAGACCCTTCTCAAGGATGCCGAAGTTTGTTGGAAGTTCTTGCTAGGCTGGAGACACGTGGGATTGTTTTGGAGGACCTCATGGATAATCTCAATGAGTTTCAACTTGTGCTTTTGTATGGAAAGCATCCTCGTGTTCGAAGTGTAGATGAGTTGGCAATTCTTGGAGAATGAGTGAGCCTGTGGGCAAAGATGATATATCTCAACCCACTCAAGTAAGTTGACGCTGGTACTCATCACTCCATGTGAGAAGGTCTGGAGCAGCACATCAGGAAGAGTGAACTAGCCAGTTGGACATGAAAGAAGAGGCCCACATTGCCACCCTTGATATCCCTGATGCTGTTGATGGACACAGTTGGGGCACTTGTCAACCAAAAACTGAGGCCTCTCTGGTATGAGGGGTGTGTTCTCCACAGCAGTTGACAGATATGCGAATCAGTGAACACCAGTGAATGATGGAGAATGATGAATCAGATGACGATGACAGCATACCAGAGGAACAGAGTACTTACTGGTGACAGCTCGGAGTCTGACCAAGATTGAAGAACAAGCTGAACCATTAGCTGTTTGACATTGATGAAATGGATGACAGTAAAATTCATGATATTGTTTCACTGCACCTGTGAATACATGAAAACTGATGATCGATAATATATAACAGAAATATGTATATGAAAGATATACTGTGTGTGTTGGTAAAAGGAACAAATGTTACAGAACGGTTATTACCTACTATATGTAAAAGTGTTGGTTCAATCAATTGTTTTGTCTCGAATTTGGGGAATAAGTATGAATAAGCACATTTTATATTATTGCAAAATACATTACTATATTGTTTAGAGTGGGGAAGAATATACCATCAATATTAACCATGAATAAATTGTTCTCAGCATTTATTTATTTTTTAAAAACCCAACCCTGTCTTTGATTTTGTGAATACCGTTCTGTTGTTCATCGTGTGATAACAATCATGTGTTCATGTTTCTGGATAAATTGTTATTTGGATAACAAATTAAGTCAGATTCTTATTCTGGACTATTTTGGCAGAAAAAAAATGTCTGAAAATAAGCTTTATTGAAACTTCACAACACCAGTGGATGAACGGTTAATAAGACGATACGTACATTGTACTAACATGTATATAAAGCTCTTGGATATATTATTTTAGACACATTACAATGGAAACCAACATGAGATTATGTTCCATTCCAAGCCATATGTGTAGTCTGACAGTGTAATGGGTCCGTCTAGAAGGCCATCTGAGTGGGTACGGAAATCACTTTTGGCACAAATGACAAAAATTCATTTTTGAGGGTACCCCTTTTCATGAGGCTAAACAGGTAGTGCATCCACATATTTCAATGTTTAACATTCAAATTCGTATTCAGCATATCCAGAAACTTCATATAAAAACATGAGTTTTTGGTTGGGAGGTGGGTGGGGGGGGGGGAGTGTGCATGGTGGCCCGATCTGCCCATGGCCCTTTAATGGTTTTGGTCCACAACCAAGGTGTGAAAAAGGGGTAATCTTGACCTGAAACATGATATTAGGTGGGGTTTTTTTTGATTGATTGTTGATGAACCAGTCTATTTCCCAAGTTACTTAACATTCTCAGATCCAATTTGGCATTGACGCTGGCTTGAAGGCAGAATGAAGCAGGCACGCACAAAGGATAAGTCTGTATCGGGTTGAGCATACATAATTGGTTGAGCGAGATGAAATTTGTTGCACGTAAATGTATGCAAAGCAGAAGCATCGAAGGGCCCAACACAGACCTGGGAGGGTACTGCAATGAATGATATGGGCTGCAGAAGATTGACCTCGTGCCACACAAAATTTGGTGGATCTGTGGTAATTCTGAGATTATTGCACACAGATGCCCAGGATACCCATGTGAGTGAGCTTGTGAAAAAGAGCCTTGTGAATCCTATCAAATCCTTGGAGATGTAAGGGCACAAGTCTGCCTCGCCGCACGAGTCGAGGGCCTGGTTTAAGTGTTCAGTTAATGAGGGAAAGAACACACCAGTCGAATCGAAATGATGGAATCCATCCTGAGCATCAGTTTCAGAGTTGTGACTTCCAAGAAAAGTGATAACCTGCTTGTCCGATGAAGGCATTTCAAAATACTGTTGCTCCTTTGGGAAGAAAGCTGATCGGCTGACATTGGATGGATCAGATTTCCCCCAGAGCCATTTAAAGGCAGTGCAACTGAAGCCAACTTCCAGAAAGATAAGAAACAAACTTTGATAAGCATAGGTTGTACATCTTTTGACAGAACAAGGAGACAATTCTGCTAAACACTTCTTCAGGCAATTGCAGGATACGATCTCGTCCAGTGGCTTTTGAAATGTCCAGCCCTTGGATGATTTTCCCAACTATGCTGAGCAGTGATAATAATCGTGGATTACAATATTATTAATAATAATAATAATATTGTTTACGAATTTGGAAAAATTGCCACTCATCATTCATGGTTCCTTTAGCTCAGTTATGGTCGATAAGTGCATGTTCCATTGATAAGCTCACCTTTCCATTGTTTAAATGGGCATGAGAAATCGATTAATGCGCTGTGGATTTAATTTAAATAGTTAGGGTTGATTCACAAACACAAAGGAAGCACGACCCACCCTCTTTTCTGCGAGAGAGAGAAGAGCCCTCCGTCCCTGTATTCATGACAAAACAAACTCCCTCCCACCCGCAGTTGTGCGGGCACCGAGGGATGAGTCTCACGCCGGGAAGCGGGGAGGGGCCGAGAGGGATAAGGAAGGGACCCCGCAAGTCGGCATTTTTTGGTTCTGGCTGGCTCGGGTTAGGGTTCTTGCTTTTGCTTTGTTTGTGGGTGGTGTTCATCGAAGAGAGGGTTGTTTCATCGGAAGAGAGTTGAGCTGGGTTGCTTCGGTCGAGATGCTGTTGGTTTCGCTTTGGTTCTTGCTTTGTTCGAAGAGAGTTGGTTCGCTTTCGTGTTCTTGCTTGTTTGGGAGAGTGTTCAATGGAAGAGAGTTTGAGGCTTGGTTGCTCCGGCTCGAGCTGCTGTGGCTGGTTTTTTCATCGGAGAGTTGCTTGTTGGCTTGTTGTTCTACGAGAGAGGAGTGCCAAGTTGCGAGAGTAGCGCGTTGTTTTGCGCTCTCTGCTTCGTGGTCCGGTCGGCTGGCTCTTTTGGTTCGTGGAGCTCTTTAGTTCTCTGCTTGGTGTGCCTGTGGCTTGTGTGCAACTTCCTTGCCCTCATCTTGGAGTGATGGTTCTCGGGGAAGCAAACTGCAGTCGACGGGAGGATCGCCAACCTGCGTCTCATCCTGACACATGTTCAGCCAGCACTGAGGGATCGGCTGGAGCTCGGGAAGGCGTCGGGGCTCACGGCGATTGATCCAGGCTTCGACTCTCGCTGGACGCCCGGTTCCGAACGGCTTGGAAGACCACACGAGTGGAGATGTTCGAGATAGTGTTCTGGGTTTTCGCTCATCTGTCCCACTGAGCTGAAGTCCGTATAAAGCAATCAGCATCCATTTTTGGGTGGGTGTGTGTGTGTGTGTGTGTGTGTGTGTGTGTGTGGTGTGTGTGGGTGGTTGTGTGGGTTGGTGTGTGTGTTGGAGATTGTGCGTGCGAAGCGGTGTCCGTGGCCCGCTAACAGTGGAAACTGTGTTAATGCCTGTGTTGTATTAAGCTTAGATTATATAATAGAACGGTTCGCGTATGGCTGGTTTGCTGTGTTCCTGTCACCTATCCCATTCATTTCATTGCTTGCATGCCTGTTTTCAAATAAATGTCCCCGCATGTTGTTGAATGCACCTTGCTCGTTGCGTCCTTTCCTCACATTGACTGCATGAAGGATGGGAATTTAACCGGGCTAATTAAACCATAAACGTACATCTGTCCGACGGGGTTTGGCAAAGTCAAACCGCTCGGCTTCACATCGAACGAGCTGCTTAAGCGGCTTGTTTTCGTGAAGCCCCCTCGAGGTATAAACTCGGATTTCTGTCCCGCGAATAGTTAGGTATATCGATAATTCGGTTGATTGACCCTGTAGGCACATGGGACAGAAAAGTTGGTAGTTTATGGTGCAATAAAAAACACCCGTAGCTGGTTTCGGCGTTGTGTCCGGAAGCTACGACTGGACTTGCGCCGTTCATGGACGCGCAGCCTGGGATTTGGCTGAAAGGTCGTGCGCACGCCGAACGAGGCAGAAATCGTCAACAATATTAATGTTCACACGGGTGGGACAAGTCGTTAACGATTGATTTTCTTCATAAGTGTGGAGTTTTGCAGCGAAACGCATGGCACCACTGGGGTTAGATTGGCCAGTGAATTACGATGCAAAACCGCCTCTTGGTTTCCCTGAATTTCCAATTTTGTGTAATTCTTTGAGGAATTTTTTTTGGATTACCACGGACATGTTTCAGAGAAAGGGTTGTGTAAAGTGCCATGTCACAGAAAGGGTTGGATTCCATCTTTGGCATTTGTGTCAAGAAAGGCAAATGTACACTTGTGGTTGAAGAAGTGTTTCAGGATTTGTATTGTATGGGTCACCGAAATAGGTGACCCTTAATTGTCAGTAATTCTGTCTGTTTGGATGTTTGTTCGTTTGTCATCAGCATAATTGAATAGTAAACGTGGGCCCAATTTCTGACCAAACTCGGGTGGTAGATACATCTTATGAACCTCGTGGCTTGGAAATTGCGATGGTTCTAGGGACCGCATTTGGTTCCATAGCAACAACCGAAAAACCTTCAAAATCGGTACCGTTCACGGCGAAATCAAGTCTGAAAGGCATTATCCACGTAGGGTTTATAAATTTGGGCACGAAATGATCTACAGGTTGTGCTCTAATCAATATTACTCCGGTTTTGGATATATGGAATACTTTACACCGTCGCGCCCCTACAATTAGGTATGCCACGGAATTGAAGCCGCCTAGCGACCAGGTGAGTGCATGCGATACGAATGAAACTTTGCAGGTTCATCATATCAATGAGTACTACAACTTTGCCTCAGGACATAGACCGATTTCGCTTAGGGTCAGGGGTCAAGGTCAATTAGTTGCAAAATCGATATATGCGAGAGCTGGAAGGTGCCTTTCGTGCCAAATGCTACTCCTCCTCGGGATATGGTCGGATGATCATTGAAATTCACACTAATCGTCTGGAAATACATTGTGCAGCAACGATCAGCCGGATTTTCGATTAGATTTTTGTTCACCACAGCCCCCTCGAACTTGGGGATTTGCCGATTTCAAACAGCATTTTTCGGTCTTTTCAATTCAAAATGGATACCGAAGTATTATCAGCAAGGACGGAAACTGGATGGAATTTGATATGCATACTCTTAAGGTGATTCACTATCCGCTCTATATGAACATCCATTTCTGGCTCCATAATGTTATTGTTTCCCAATTGTGACACCTCTCAACTCGCTGGGTGTGTCAAGGGACCATTGAGCTTCCTGCTGAACGTTCCAAAGTTCACGAGCTCCAAGACGAATGAACCAAATCAAATAAAACCTTTACTGCTTATGACCTGTAATGAGTAACTACACTTTGCATAATGACCATCTCGATAGTTTAAAAGGGATCAAAGTTCAAATAGTTGCATTTTTTCGGTCAACATGTCTATTCAAGTCGCCCCTACCGGCAAAACGGCTCAACCGATCCAAAACAAATTTTTGCACCGTGAAACTCCCCCATGAGTAGTACAAGTTTACTATTTGCATAATGACCCTAACTCCCACTAAGACCGCGGTCATGGTCATAAGTGCATTTTACATGATCATACAAACACGTTCTCGACACCTACGATTGTCGCACATATAACAGTCCTGTCGGCACCGCTCGCGAGCAGGAGAATTTTCGCGCATACCCATCACGTTTTACGTTTAAGTTCTTCTTCTTTGTTTTCTTTGTTCCATAGAGAGCTCGGCGTTCTTCTTTCTTCTTGTGTTGAAGACAAAACCTTTACGACTCGCTCTTTACATACAGGGATCCGGATATCTTAATACTAGGCACATATACACAACCTCACATTGGAGGGGCCTTTTGAGAGCGATCTTCTCTGAACTTTTAATTATATTCAGACATTTGCTTTAAAGTTGCGAACAGTTCACGTTACTATTGAAAGATGTAATCATTTAATAATTGTGATTCGTAAATACAAACTATTTTCTTGTCACTGACGAGTCGTCCAGACGGACGTACGTGGACGCGCAGTCGTGACGAAATATTGGAAGTTTGTTGTTGTTTGTTTTTTAATTTATTTATTTATTCTTCTTCGCTCTTACTTGTTGTTCTTCTGTGAAGACAAACCTTGAGGACGTGGCTCTTGGGACCACATTTGTCCTTGTTTTTTTAATTTGCTCTCACCACCGAAGGTGAACGGAGGTTATGTTTTTTCAACCCTGTTTATCTTGTAAATGTCTTGAATGTCTGTGAGAACAGAGTACCTTTCAAAAACATTAATCAATGATTTCGAACGAAACTTATCGACGGTTTGGTGTTGAACCGAGGACAAATTGATGAGATTTTGGTGAAGATCCAGATCTGAATACGAGAATGTCGAAAGTGATTCTTACCATTGAGAGATGGGGACAAAACCGATCCCAAAGCACGATATTTCAAAGTGTTGTGGAGAGTGGCTTGGTGACAGGAATAAGCCGATTCGATTTTATTCAGGTCCAGATCCCAGATACGGCCTATCCAGTGGGATACAAACAAACTTTTCAGTCTGGTGGGAGGTATGCACTCACCGAGTGCCATTCCAGATATATTTTTATTGAGATTTAATATTTGATCATTGCACATGTTCAAGAAAAGGTGATGGAGTAGGAGTTCAGGTGGTGCCAAGGAAGGATTTGTTGAATGGAGGATGCAGAATCAGCAGCTGGCTTTGGGGTCAACTCTGAAATAGTGGTTTGCCCATGAAAGATCAACGGCGAAGTGAGCACGCTCGTATTTTAAGTGATGAACTTCCTCAAGAAACTATTGTTCGAAATGGGATGGGGTGGGGAGGGGGGGGGGTACCTCATGGAGAGAGAAATCGGAGTACCTCATGGAGTTCATATTGTCACCAGGATGGAAAAAACATATTCCAAGTGTTTTCACAGTCTGCGATTTTGTCAAGGTCTGGAGAGAGGAAGATGCTTGCAGGCAACCATTCTGAAGAATGAGGGATGTTCACAAACACAGGGTGAAGTCATCAGCAAAATATGCGAAAAGAGGATTTTCCATCCAGTAGAGAGATCATTTCATGAAGATCCGAATAGGACTGACCTCAAACCACTGCTTTGGCACTCTAGGCCTTCAGACAGGGAGAGGAGATGGCTGTTTATTATTGCAGCCTGTGGCTGCTGGTTAAATCATTTTCTCAATTCATCGCGGCTGTGCCGCCAGTGTGACCACTCCTTGGCTTTTTTCTTTTTATACAAGATCATGCATCCCTGGTTTTCCTATAGGTTTTCTAATTATCATTGCTTTTCCGAAACCTTGTAATTCTTGGCATTTACGAAAATAAAGAGTGTCACACTCTTGTCACTGATGCACTGCCATGGTTACCAAGGAATCTGGTGCTCATTTTGCCGACCTCAAGATGAAGGCAGAGTTCAACCATTGGGTTACATCAACAGGAGACTCCAAACGGCACACAAGGGGCTTGAACTCAGACCCAGTGATCTTAAGCCATTCACCTTAAATGTTTCGCCAACAGCAGCTGGAGAGGAATGAAAAGGATTCTGTTGGAGTGTCACACGTTGACTTCTGGAATGGAGGAGTGAGGAAGCCATGTGTGGCGTTGGCCTTGGATGCCGTAGGCAGAGAGTTTGGAGAGTTAGGCAAGATTCCAGAGTGTATTAAAAAGCATGAGGAAGTTCCAGAGAGACAGCTCGTAATCTCTGATCTGACTTGAGGGCCCTGCATCATTGCTGGTTGAGTCGAAGAGCATGTCCAAGTGGGAGTGGCTTTGCACTGAAACCCAAATTCGTAAACTGAGGTGAGGTTGTTTGATGTGAGAATCCATGACCGTTGGTTGACCAGTCAGAAATGGAAGCATTGGAAACACCAGAGGTTCGCTTCCACCTTGGCAAGGGCAGAATCGATACTGCCGAGTACCCTCCGAGCGGTGTGGATGTTCCGCTGTTGAATGATCACGTCTAACATGTAATTAATGAACACTGTGAGAAAGAACAAAACATGAAAATGAGGAGATGTGAAGAAAATAGAAAGTAATGAAGAGGTAACAATCACTGTATGCATGTTTTCAGTGGAACAGGTACTGCTTGAAAAGTTGACACAAGCATTGAAAGAATGAAGAGCTGAAGGTAATGTAAACCATCCAAGTGTTGTCAACCTTGCAAATTTCAGCAAGGACCTGCCTTCAGCAGAGGATACAATCATCAATGAAAATTCAATATTTCTCTTTTCTTTGTTTCTCCACTCACAATTGTTATCTTCTCTAACTCTCAACTTCCTTGTGGTGTGCAATTCTGGCATGGATAGCATGCCCTCATTTCTGTTTTACATTTCTTCTTTCACTTTTTGATTACTAAATTTTCTGTCTCCTCAATACCGATGTGTTTACTCGACGTTAAACGTCTGCTCTACCTCGAATGAGGCAATCAGTGTGAACCTTCAACCAGGCATTACACTTTCCTTTTGCTAGGTTTCTGTGATACTGTATTAAGTTGAATCATTCTGTCTAAATTCTGACGTGTAGGGAAAGAACAACAAAAAAATGCATGAAGTTTACAAATCTACATTTTGCGTGCAGAGACAGGACAGCTTTGAAAGAAAACGACACACATCCGCATCATGTGTACTGCGCCACAGGTTTTGGGTGTGCCGCGCTTTGACACAAAATGCTTCCTATGGAAGTTGTGCTCCTCCTCTGTGCGAGGACTCGTATTTGCAACAAACCACCCACCCACAAACTGTTTGAACAACTCCGTATCGATTTGTCTGCCACACAACAATTCAAATCCTTGTTTCCACACGATTTTGCAGTGTCAAACCCCTCCGTGTCAGAGCTCTCCCAAATACATCGACTTCCAAACCCATCGTCCTTCCCATGTCCCACTCTTCAGCAATCCATTGCACTTCACGTCTCCTCTCTTCTTGCATTCCCCTTCATGCCATCCCGCCAACGCTCCCCGCCAACTCACCACCCTCTCACCTCATCTCTCCACTCGTTCCTGCCCTCTGCAGTTTACCTCTCATTCACCCTCCCACAGTCAACAATCCCACCCCTTCCACCTTCACCTTCTCAGACTTAAGCCCACTCAAAGCCTTCAAACCCTGTCCCGCAATCATCTGAGCCACTGCCCCCATCCTGTCAGATCTCCCAAGGCCAGCTGGAACTTGCAGCACAATATTCATCTGTTCAACAGAATCCTTTCTCCCACAGGATTCCCTCACACTACCATGCCGATGACGAGTGACAAACAAACTACTTCCGACATGCGGTTAATTAAAATATGGCTGTTAAAAGCACGGAACACTTTGGAATTGAATTGTGAATCAGAACAAAAAAATGAAAAGCCTCAAGAAAAGCAAATCCACTGAGGGTAATCTCAGTTCTTCCTAAGGCTCGGAACAAATGTGTGTCGGCCCTCAGGAGAGCCAGAAAAACAACATCATTCTCATCTAAGTTCTGAACTCTCAAACCCTCTCTACCTCCTCCAAATCCTGGTGGCATCCAATCAAATCTGTTTCCGGTAAATGCTTCCCCCTCCGATCCCCTCCATAAACATCAAATGGCCGCACAGCTGTACACTGCATGTGAAAAGGCTGAATGCCTAACCCGTGTTTGCTTGCTTAATCTTGTGTCCCAAACCCATACTTTATGGACCCCTTCCAATAAACACCAGCTGTGACTGGACTCGTGTTCCTTTTCTCCTGACAAGGTGGAGAGCTTGCTGTCAACCTCGACTAGAATCTGCCACGGATTAAAAAACCTTGCTCCTCTGCTCTTGCGTCAACCTCCCTTTGTGTCTATTTACCCTCTCATTGCTCAAAGGTCATCTGGCATCTGCTTCGCAAATCAAACAACCCATTCCGCTCTGCAAAACAGTCCAAAACGGATCCTGCAACGACAGACCAATTTGCCTTCTTCCAATCATCAGCAAGGTTATAGGAATCCATCATCGCTTCAGATATAAATCCTTCCCCATTCTCAAAATGGCTTAATTTCCGATCATCAATTTGGTTTCAGACCAAGGTCACTCTTCCCTGGATATAATACTTTTTCTTCTACAACAATGATGAGATCCTCAATGCCACACGATGAAATCAGGCAATTCCAAGACATTTGTTGTGGGGCCGGTCTCGGTGGCGAGCTCGACAGCAAGGGGAGCAGTGGCCAGGCGGCTCCACCGAACGACACCGGAATTTAGGTACGTTACCTTTCAAAAATCCGAAAGGTCACGGGTCCCTCTATCGAGACCGAAGATCGCCAATAGGCGACCACGCGGTCGGTTAATTGCCTAATTTCAATATACCAAATTACCCACGAGAACGTCTAACTACCGGGGAACCACACCCTCGGTGGACCTTGTCCGTATCCAACGTCACAGGGAAATGACTCGGGATCCGGCGTAACCGAGCGGAGATTATCAGGCCGCGCTGACCAAATGAACATTTACCCTCGCTATTATCTCAAACCCGCACCATGCTAAGCCAATGAAAGAAAACAGAAACGAGCTGGAAGCATTTAACAAAAGGGATATTTATTTACAATAGGCAGGGGAAAACACAGAGCAGAGATTATGCCGAATAAGAGAATGTAAATAATGTACAAGAAAAGCTTAATTCTACCTCGAGACGGCGCACACACTAGACACCACACCCAAAGAACTGGACCCCGTCGGGTACTTTATTTGCTCTCAAGCCGAAGGAGATAGTTTGGCTGGAATCAGAACCGTCGCGTGGTTTCCTGGCTGCGTTCGTGCGGCTCGATGTCGCACCTTCCCGGAGCACCAGGTCACCAAAGGATAGACCAGGGCAGCCGAACCCAGAGCCGGCAAGATGAGGTGATTGCCCGTGATGAGATGGGTCGACCTCTTGTGCTTATTTACAGAGGGAGACGCCTCGGATGCGCAGATGCAGATCAGTCGCCAGGACCAGACTGAAGCACGCTCGGCAGGTGGGACGTAATTATTACTTCTTTCTATATTTGTCGATCCTCGGGCGCAGGTCCGCTCCTCAGTCGCCTGCTTCATTGGGCTGACAGTTGATGTCGCGGCTCCCGCTTCTTGGCAAAGGACCGCCCCGGCCTTGATCCGATCGTCACCCATTGGCGGCGGAAAATGACGCATTACCCATATTTTGGCACCAAGCCAGAATGAAACGCTTCATGAGCGCATCGAAGAGCGGGACAATGCCACGAGCAGGGTGATTTTTGTCGTTGTTGATGTAAAAATCGCTTCTATAATATATATCCGTAGCACATCTGTAATTCCCAGTCAGACAGAAGGGATGATTCTACTGAACCACGTACTTATCGACAAACCAACTTGGACCTGAATGTTGAGTGCTCATGGCTGCCAGGATTCGTAAACAGATGATCAATGCTTTTGATACGATCTGGCACCTGCCTGCTCACCAATTCCTCTTTCTATGTATCCAGCCATCTTCCACTCATGCTCACAGACATCACTCTGTTTTGTCGCGCCAAACATGTGGCCCCAAAATGGAGTCTCTCATCCCCTCTTCATGTCCAGGCGGGAGTTCCTCAACGCAGCATTTCTGCCACCCTGTTCTGCTTTCTGGTTTTCATCAATGATCTCTCCGACTCTCTGGTATAATCCGTCTTTATCGCTTTGCTGATGACTCCACACTCTGCCGTACCATCTGTCTCCCTCACAATGGTATTTCAGGATCTTTCGCTCTCTCAGATTCTGGATTAAAATCACAAACTGTCCAGCCAGCGTGGAACATTGTCTTTTCAATCCTGACAAATCTCACACTCTCATAATCTCTCATGGAAAGGCCGTCTGAACCACCGCCCCGCCCAACCCCGCCAAGTCACTTTCTCAACAATCCTCTTAAGGAAGCCTTTTCATTCAACTTTGTCCCTATCTTGCCCGTTGATCTTTCTGGGAAGCCACATTTCCAAACTGGCTCCAAGCCAGTCGCCGACTGGCGTAGCTCCCCGTTGTGTAAAGTCTTCCTAGACCAACCTGAGCTCCTGACCACATGCAAAGCTTTCGTCACAGCCTGAAGAGTATTGGCTTCTCCCCTATGGCTGGGCCACCTCTCACCTTTTCTCAGTTACACGCTGGGGAAACCAAGGCATTTCAGATGTTTGGCATCATCACCGCGGTGAGGCTGAGTCTTGTGCGCCTCTCACCGCAGGCGAGTCAGTGATCATTTCTGTTCTTCAACTGTCTCTCTCTGTCTCCCCCCCCCCACCCCCGCACCCCCCCCTGCACTGTCTGCGATATTGTTACGAAATCTTGGAGCCATTTGCACAAACAGACAGAAGTTCCCCGCATTAGATATTATATAAGTATTTGTATTTATAGTTAGGGCCCCATTCCCTCATTCTTAACGGGGACATTACACTGTATGCGAATGTGAAGTTTTCTTTATAGTTAGAATTTATACATCAAACTACAACAACGACAGCGGCACCATTGCTTCACGTCACAGTCGCCATTACGCACGTGGAGCTACAATCGCCTCAGCTTCCGACTCCGCCCAGAAAGGGGGGAGTTGCCCCGCCTTACCGTGGCCTGTCCAATGGGACGGCCAGCGAATTGCAACGATTCAACCGTCCAATCAGAGGCGAGTGGCGAGAGGAAAGAATCCCTCCCACCTCAAGAGAGGATGAGTGATTTGCACGTTGTCTGCTTTTGCCTGTGGCGCCATGATCAGGGGAAGCACTTTTTCGAGCTGATTGTGGTTCGCCTAGTTCATCTCTCGCCTCGTCCAAACAGTTCTGCTGGCTGGCATCCGTCGCTCCCTCGTCCCTGGTGCTTGCGTGCGTGTGTTGTGTGGTGGGTTCGAGTTCTGCCACCGGAATACTCGCGGAGACCACACGAGGCAGGACAGGTGCAAGTGTAGGCTCTTGCCCTCAGCTCGAGCCTTCCCTCCGAGCGAAAGGCCAAAAATAAAAAAAAAAAAAAAAAAAAAAAAAAAAAAAAAAGAAAAAAAAAAAAAAAATAAAAAAAAAAAAAAAGAAAAAAAAAAAAAAAAATAAACAAAAAAAAAAAAAAAAAAAAAAAAAAACAATAAAAAAAAAAAAAAAAAAAAAAAAAAAAAAAAAAAAAAAAAATAAAAAAAAAAAAAAAAAAAAAAAAAAAAAAAAAAAAAAAAAAAAAAAAAAAAAAAAAAAAGAAAAAAAAAGAAAGAAAAAAAAAAAGACCCGATGGGTCTATTCTTTTGGTGTTTGTGAGCTGTGGCGCCGCCCTGTAGGAGAAACTGTTTAACTGCCTAAATACATCGTAAATTGCATTCTATAGTCGTGATAACTCTGCTCTCCTGTGCCCCCCTTGCCCAATATAAAATAAACCCCCAATTGTTCCATGTCCCAGCTCTTTCTGTCATTTCTACCATTGACCCAGCATGTGCGTCTTGAGATTAGGGAGGCCGTGTGCCGTAAGTTGTCCGTTTGGACCACGACTCTGGGAATTCCGCCTCGGTTACACTGGACTGAGGTCGCCGAGCACCCGGTTCGACATGGAGACCGTCGAGGTTGACTTCCCTGTAATTTGACGATGTGGGTACTCAGGTATTATTGAAATTAGGCAATTAACCTGACTCACGCCGTCAAATATTGTGACCACGCGTCGCTTATGGGAACAGTACCGTCGGACATTGATCGAGAGTCACGACCGAAATTCCGGCGGTGTTCGGTGAAGACGAACCACTGCTCCTCTCGTTTATCGCCCACCGAAACCTGGCCCACAATAATATGTCCCCCTCCCTCCCATTCCCACCATCTATTTCGCAGTGTGCTTCAGCTCAGCCAGCAACCCCTTCTGGTAAAACTACCAAAATCACCAATCACGCGCCATTTCCACTTTTTCCGCCTGTGTTTTTTTTTCGCAACAAACTCCCACACACTCATTCAATCTCACTCTTCCCTCTAGGACAAAACAGCTTTCCCATCACCTCCATCTTCCCCCATCCAAAACCACAATCTTTTCCATCACCGTAATCCACCCCAAACGCACTCCTTCAATCAATTCCCTGCTTTCCTTCCCAAAAGTTCCCTGTTGTGTAAGGTTCTAAAGTCCCTGTGGTGTCCATCTTGTTATACCCCATGATCCCCACCCCATCCCTCTTCCTTCCACAATCTTTGTGTGTTGTGTGTTGCCTCTGACACAAAGCCTCCCGACAATAGATTTCAAAAAAAACAATTTAAAAAAAAACATTCAACTGGTGGATCGAGAATCCCAAACGTTTCAACACCAAAATTTTCCAAAGAGATTACCATATAATTTCGTCACATTAACATTTAACATCCCATGAGATAAATTACAAGAAAAAAACAACATATGGTTGAACATCAAGGTATTTTCTTGATATGCCCAGGTGATATAAAATAAAGGTACATACCAGACCTTGGTTGTTAATCCATGATCCTGATCATGAGGTTGCAGATATACACTGAAACCGGTTCCCGGAAACCAGGATATTTTCCAGCTGACACATTTGGAATTCCAATAAACTTTTTGCAGCAATTGGAAAGTTCATTGAATAACATTCTCCAAGTTGAGAATACAATTCCAACAAGAAGAAGCCTGCAAGCTGGACAACCTGCAGCTGCAAAAAGATTCACAAATTTACAAATCGGCAATACATATGCAAATTTAAACTTTCTCGTTGGCAGAGAAGAGACCTCTGTTCGCAATGAATCAGAGTCTGTACCAGCTCGAAAAACCTTCTGATTCTCAATTCCAAGTGCATTGATACTGCTGGGGTGTTTTCTGCTCTCAGACCTTGTGAATTGGAGCCATTATCTCCTCTTCG